>JASAND010021742.1:0-34267 GCA_030248195.1 Trissonchulus latispiculum
AGTTTGCCGTTTGAACGGTCAGTCGTGGGGGGGGTCAAAAATAAATTTTTCAAAAGTGGTCAAATTTGGTATCAAATGAAAGCCCTAAGTGAGCTGAGCAACTTTTGTCATAGAACTGCATGCCCAAGGTGGCTGTAGAGTGCTGTGGTGGGGTGGGGTGGGGCTTGGCGATTGATTTTGGGTCAAAAACAAAATTTTTCAAAAGTGGTCAAATTTGGTGTCAAATGAAAGCCCGAAGCGAACAGAAGAACTTTCGCCATGGAACCATCCACCAAAAGTTGCTGTGTCGGATTTATGCCTTTACTTTCTCAACTGGAATTTAAAGGATAGACATAGGCCCAACACACATTATCCCATTTTGTGCGGAGCATTTTTGTTACTTGTAGCTAAAAGTCTGAGGAACTTTCCAAAAGGGGGGATCCGGTCCGGTCTCACTGGAAACACTCCTGGCATTGTGGACTCAGATTTCAGCTGCAGTCCTGTATTGATGGAAGATTCTCGGAAAACATTTGGCTCTACAGAGACGCCAATGTTTTGGAAACATACTACAAACTACATAGCACTGAGTGCTACAGGGAAAGGCACTTTAATTTTTACTTATTTACTTATTTCATTTCATTTTCTATTTTATTTGACAGGCGCTCAGGTGATTCGACCCGCATCATCATCATCGTCATCCTCGGTGGTGGAACGGACGACGGCGGAAGGCTGTCACTATACAGACTATCAGGCGCCCTACTATGAGGACTACCTGCGCAGTTCACTTCAGGGGGCATCCTCCCGCTCCTCCAAGGAGTCCGAGGCCAAACGAAGGCTCTGGGGCACCACCGGCCTTGTTGGTGCGTCCATCCATTATATATATATATATATAAGGAATGGTGTTTGTCGCTCTGGCCGACCTGTTTACAGTTTTTTAACAGTTTATAAACTCTTTTCTCTGGTTTTACTTTTCATTTTCTACAGTTTTATTTATTTTCTGGATTTGTAGAAATTACACCTTTATATACGTATTACGTTTGACTCTTCACGAAGTCGTGCATAGAGGAGAGTTAATACTGGCGGGCAACATTTTCTGTGTTATATGAACCAGTGTCATACATATATATTTCGTATTTTACATATATATTATCTTACATGACGTGTCTGTTGTAGTGAGTGCTGCCGTTGGAATTCTGTACACGAAGCATCTGGTCCGCGGCATTGTGGCGTACAAAAGTCCGCCCCGGGACGTGTTGGCCGCCGCCAGTACGGAAATTAAACTGGACATGGTCCCTGAGGGTTCGTCTTTATTTCTCATAAAGATTTTGTTTGTTTAATTTAATAATAATAATAATAATAATAATACATTTGCTGTTGATTGTGTACATACGTATGTGCTTACATGCTTTGCAGAAAACAGGGCTTTTCCCCCAAGTCTTTCAGATCTTTTCTAAATTAAATGTTTTTTGTTTATCTTGTATCTATGAGTGTATTGTCAGTCTTTGCCGATAGCTATCAAACAGGGTTTGGTTTTTCTGGAAAACACTGTGTACGTAGTTATTTTTGTTCTTCTTGGTGCTAGAATGGGCAAATTGTTTTATCGTTTAAGTGTTCAAAGGTATTTTTACGCTGTAAGTAATAAATCTGGACCATTCTGTCCGAACATTTTTAAAATTCTTCGGAAAATTGTCGAGATTTCCCCATGTTCGTCGAATATTTTCGACTTTTTCTACAACCGTTTTTCGTGTGCCCATCTTTGATGGCTATGTTACTACAGAGCGGCTAATCATAATTTGTATTTTTAATTTTTCCCGTGCACGATAAAGGTTTGATTCAGTTTTTGATTTATTGATTTCTGAATATTTTTTATTAAATTCTAACAGATACGTATATGGTTATTTTGGGCCTTATTATATCCTATATGCTGCTAATTTTATTTTTACTGTGGTCTTTATAGGTGAGACCAAGTCCTTCACGTGGCGCGGGTCTCCGATCTTTGTGAAGCACCGGACGGCTGCGGAGATTGAGCGTGAGGGCGCTGTGGCCCTGGACAGCCTGCGGCATCCGCAGCACGATCAGGAACGCTGCAAACGACCGGAGTGGCTGATTGTCATCGGGGTCTGCACGCATCTCGGCTGTATTCCGATATGTACGTAGACACACTGTACATCCAGAGTTGGAAGCGGGTTGTGCGTGGGTACCCCGCGGGTCGAGTTGGGTTGGGTACGGGTCAAGTCAAGCGACTCGCATTGATCCGTGGTTGACAGCGGGTTGAGGTTTTTCCTTGAAAAGTTGTATAAACCCGGCCAATTTTCGTGCTTATTTTCAATTTTGGAACAACAAATTTTGTAGTTATGAGGAACACAGGAACAGAGTCTGTTTAGCAGTAAATCAATTTTTCAAATGTTTGAATCGGAAGCAATTTTTTTAGACATTTTGTGTAAAGTTTGCTCCATTTTGTAACAGTGCAAATGGGCCCATCAAAATAAAAGCGGGTAGCGGGTGCGGGTTGAGGGTATCTGCGGGTCAAGATTTTTGACCCGCTTCCAACTCTGCATACTTCTCTATCTCGTTTCTCTATGATTAATTAATTATTTCTCTAGGATTAATGCTTGTATCCTTCGTGGATCTGCTCGCGTTTAATTAATTTTCTTCTTCTTCTTGATAGAAATATCGTGGTTCCTTTGAGTGAGACAGAAAATAGTGTGTTTTGAAAAACATTTCCTTGGCCACTCTTAATTATTTTAGTCTGGCCAAAAACTAGCCTCAGAAAGTGTGTATTGATAGAATTGAATGAAATAGTTGTCACTGCAGCACCTCCGACCCCAAAAAGTTCGGTCCTGAGGTGGGGATCAAACCCACAACCTTTGACGGTCTAGGCCAACGCTCTACCGATTGAGCCACCCAGGCACAATCGAAGCAAGCTTTCCAGATATCAGATGTTGTTTTGTAGAAAATGATCCCTCACTCCTAAATTTTCCGACATTATTTTCAGTAAACTCATGCTTCCGAAATATGTAGAGTTTTCTTGTTTACACAATTAGTTTTCTATGAAATATGTAGAGTTTGGGAGTGTGTCTCCCGTACCATAATTAGTCAGCCATTTTTGGAATTTCTACAAAATGACTGTATCCTGCTCCTGTTCTTTGCCTATTGATTTGTTTCCTCATACCTATGTAGTATGTACCTCTATGCTACTAACTTTCATCCTTTAAAACTTTATGTTTATTAAATTTAAATTTAAGGCTTTTTTCAAACTTACTTTGATTGCTTTCAGCTGGTAAGGGAAACTATGGCGGCTGGTACTGCCCCTGTCACGGATCGCACTACGATGGTGCCGGCCGGATCCGGCAGGGTCCGGCCCCACTCAATCTAGAGGTCCCTCCCTACGAATTTATATCCGATGATACGGTGTTGATTGGTACCTCGGATTAGATGACGGTTGGATGGATTTATTGGATGCTAAGGGACAGAAAAATTGTTTACCCCCACCCCCCCCCCTCACCCCCTGCCCTAACATGTCCGTTTTTTCATTTGACGACCTCCACGTCCCCCCCCCGACGTTTTGGTAGATACACGTCTTTACTACTACTGTAGAATTTGAGAAGAATTATCGACACAACAATTCTGTGGTTTTTTCTTTTTCCGTTTACGTATGCTGTACGTGCAATTAGGTTGCCTCATGTAGTAGTTGCATAGTTTATTCAGTTTTGTGGAATTGTCATTGCACTGCCCTTGCAGTTAGCAACGTTTTGTGTAGGAGGAAGCTATAGTAGGTACAAAACGGGGGGGGGGTCACTGGTACGCGCCAGGTAAAGAATCTAATGTACAGTTAATACATCTTAGTCCTACGAAATCAGAGCAGCAACCGGTTGTTGTTTTGCTATTTTTTTCTTCAAAAATGTTCAATGCCGATTTTTTAGCTTTGTAAATGTGACAAATGTAGGAATTTATGGTGTCGAAGAACTGGGATTTCGAGTGTTGCTGAGTGTTATGCTATTTTGTGCTTAGATGTATGTATATGGTTAAATTAAAGAGAACTAGTGTGGTACTTCTCTAGGATAAGGTAGCACTAGCAGGGTTTTAATACCATTGGCTAGCCGAGTAACCACTAGGAGCAGTTCTATATTAGAGGAATTTTCTTCAGTTTGCAGTAGAACAAACACGAATTGATGATTTCGAGAAACTATTTAATTTCGCTTACAGAGTATCGAGAAGCGTTAAACGATTCAAACTTTCTCTGCACAGGTTAATTTTAATTTCTGCGTTTTGTCTGTTAAAATCTGCTCTGTTGAAAGTATAGGGTGTAATAACTAGAAAGGCTATAAAATTATTATATAATCGATATTATATGTCGTCTTCGATGTTTGCAAACGAATTGCATAGTCTTAGCGTTTTTAAAGGAAACTTCCAAAGCAGAATGCTTGTAGGAATTTTTTCTGCCCAAGCGAATAGGACTTGCTAAATTAAGGCTTCATTAAAACTGTTTTGCCAAGCCCAATACTGCTACTATTACCAAGAGTACGTAATAGATAAGAGTGTGACAGCTGGCAGGCTCTATGTTATCAGCTCTCGAGCCATGCGCTGCGCGTTATCCCACCCCGCAATTACGTACCTAGTGGACCCCCCCCCGCTAATGAGTACCTAGTACGCAATTGGGTATGCACTCTTTTCAGAGATGAAACCGGGTCACCGGGTCAGTTCGGGTCACTATATGGACCGGGTCAGGAGGCTTGACCCGGTATTTTTGATTGGAGGAATTTTTTGCTGTTATAGGATATTTTTCAAAGTTTTACCAACTTTTGCCATCTGAAAACTTCAACAATTACTCAAAAACAAGCAATAGAAATATTCTTAACTTAATCGTGTAGTTGTTTAAATGCTTGTCGCTGTAGTAGTGTCCTCATAATATTTGTAATGTCCTGTCAAGCATAGATCAAGGTTTGAAACTACAATGCGTGTTTTGAATCTTAACTAAAAAATGAAAACTGTTACATGGGCCCTGAGAGTCTGAAATCTTTATTTTAAAATCTAAAATTCTCCATGCTCCATCTACTGTAAGTGACTTATTGCTTGCTGCTGCTAACTTTTGGTGGGGGAGGGTCAGACTGTGGGTTTCAAATCTCAGTAAGAAGGAAAATCTCAGCAAAACAAGGTTTACAGATTCACTTCGCATTTTTTGCAATTGTTACGGCTTACTACGTATCTTCAGGAACCAATTGTGATTGATTTTATTTCATATTCTCTGAATCTCAGCCATACGAAAAAATATTTTCAAAGAACTTCCGCTGAGTGAAACTTCAATCATGCAACTAAATGAAATGTTTTACTATAATATATAATAATAAAACAGAAAAGTGCTAATTTGAAGCCCTATGATTAGAATTAGATGATGTTATGACCTTGGCAAAGTATTTTGTTCCAATTTGTTTCATTCAAAAGGCTATGTAGTTTACTTCACATTATTGAGTGCAAAATCGTGCAAGCAAACCTTTTTGATTTTTTTCCGGCTTACTTACAGTATTCACTTTCCAATACTACTACTTTAAGGAAAGCAAAACTTTTGCCCAACTTGATATTTTAGTCGTCAAAAGCGTCCAAAATGGTAAAAAAACACTCACCGCACCCCAATAAAGCATTTTTAATTTTTTGCAAGCTTAAACCTGAATTTTCAAAAACTACCGGGTCACCGGGTCAGTAAATAGTGACCCGGTTTCATCTCTGACTCTTTTCTATAGGAAGGCACCCCCCCCCCCCGCAAATTTGACCTATCATTCGACCCCACCCGCAAAACAAACCCATCACTTCTCCAGCAGACGAATGATAGGTCACTTTACGATAGAAAGGTGGCTTACGATAGAAAAAGTGAGCATACGCAATAACGTACTAAAGTCTCACCAAAAAATGTAGAAAGTGAAATTGTTTTCTTTATATCTCAAAAACGCTTAAAGGTAGCTATCACAAAGTACATATTTTCTGAACCGGACTAATGAGATCTCTCTTTTTGTGAAAAACTTTTTGAAATTTCTCGTGCGGTTTCAAAGGGCGCCGCTTTTATATGTCCAGAAAGATTGGTACATAATACGGCCCCGATTTTTGCAGAAAACTTTTCCCCTTGTCTGAAAGTCCTACACAGCGAATCTCAACTTTTTTGGTTGGAAATTGCGTGAGTTATTCCATTTTTTCGATTTTCAAAATCCTTTGATCTTTGCCGCTTTTACGACTTTGATTGGCTACTACTCGTGACTCGCTCAGTGGAAAAATTTTTCGATTGGATTTTTAGGACCGCCTAGGCTTCACCTTTAATCTGATATATGTGGTATTTCAAAATTTGAAAGTCGATTTTTCGAAAAATACCACTTTTTGACCCAAAATTTCGGCATAGCGATTGTAGCGAAAGTGAGTAAAAGTACCGTAATCATAAAGTTCAGTCTGAGCTGTATCCAACGATATAAAGTTTTCGCGACTACGACTTATATTGCACCAGCAGTGAATTTTTAAACAATTTCTCTTATTTCAGCTGATTTTTGGTAGTTGACACTGGCTCAGGAAATCAAGGCGGCAATATCAAAGACAGGCAAAAAACCAGTAAGGGAAATTGTTTAAAAATTTATTGCTGGCGCAATATAAGACATAGCCACGATATATAAGTTTATATCGTTGGATTCGTCTCAGATTGAACGTTATGACTATAATATTTTTATTCACTTTTGCTAGAATCGCTGTGCGTCCAAAAAATATGTATACAAACTTTGACCGTTTATATCAGATTAGACAATGGAGCAAACCCCAACAAGGTATATATTTTTAGAGTCGTCAGGAACTCGAGAATTCGAAAATCCGGAATTCCGGGTTGTATTCACGGAAAATCTAAATTTTTTAATTTTTAGCCCAACTTTTATCGCAATCAAAAATTTGTTTTCACAATCGAATAGAACCGGTCCCGCTGCATATTTTTGCTTTTACAAGTTTTTCACGAAAATGCACCCAATTTCCGGATTTCGGGACCGGCTCTATTCCGTTTCCGTGAATGAAACCAGGAATTCTGGATTTTCCCGGATTTTCGTATTCTCGAGTTCCTGAGGATTCTAAAAATATATACATTGTTGGGGTTTGCTCCATTGTCTAATCTGCTATAAACGGTCGAAGTTTGTACACACATTTTTTGGTTTTTGGTAAGGAGAGAAGAGAAGAGAAGAGAAGAAAAGTTGAAGAAACTTGGGTGTAAGACCAAAAATATGCGTACAAACTTTGGTGATTTATTGGAAGCTTAAGAATAATTTATAGTTCTTTGTATTTATTGGCAATGTATAGATATAAGTTCAAAATCGTTCGGAAAGGAAATCAGGAAACATTTAAAATCAGGTAAAATTCGGATTCCTGGGTTTTATTCAAGAAAAATCTAAAATATTGGATCTCTTTAACTTTAATCCCCCCCCAACAAAAGTTGGTCAACTTAAAAGGCTTATTGCAAGAGATCAACAGAACTTTAAAGCATGATTTATACAGAGTTGGAATGCTCGAGATGTGCTCCATTTAATGGTGTAAAGCAGTTTGCTGTAGTTTGCTGCTACAGAAAGCGTCGCCTGCTAGAGTGCATACAAATCTCTGAGAGCACTGCTGGCAGTGCTACAACTTACACTTGCACACAATTGTTGGAAAAATGTTTAATATATGTCATATACTTTCCTGAACTTGTGTGAACTGTCTTACACGTTGCAGAGCGTATATTGTTCCCTGAAGGTTTTTTGCGTGCTAATCTGGAATTTGCTGGGAGCATGAAGTGTGGATCAGTTGTCGATGCACATTGGGGGACTTTTCTGAAATCTCTCATAGAAAGCTTATAGACTCGCCCAGTTTAATTCTACTGAAAATAAGCATTAATTTGAAGATGCGTCAAACAAGTTAATTTTTATACCAAATTCAGCCACAGTCAGAACTGGCATTGCTATTGCCATCATATATATAGTCAAGATGGATATATAGAGATATATATCATGATATATATATATAGGTATATAGACATAGTCAAGTGGACTCATAATCATAACATCTTATCAGAATTATGAGCTACACTTGGACTTGCTGGGATTCCCAGGGATCGGATCCACTTATGTAAACGTTGCAATAGAATATCTTTTAACCCAGCCTCCTCGGCAAGTTCCAAAATTTCTCGAGCCTTTGCGGACACAGACCCTTCCTGAGACAGCTACAATATGTAGTTGGGACTTGGGGCCCACAAAATTTATCCAGCAGGATTTAATCAGGATAGCCTTGGCAAGATTCTTTTGCAATTTCAAACTTTTCACCACTGCCAGATTTCGACCCACCACTTGAGTGAAAAAGTGAGCTTTCACCAACGATTCCAGCTGGTCCTGAGTGCCTCTTGAAACAAGATTAAATAGGATTTTGGCCGCCGTCTCCTTGCGGAAGAGCGGCGAACGTTTCATAGGATGCCATAGCATGGGGAAGATGTCTGCATCAATAATTTCCTAAACCAATTCTTTGTTGGCTTCTTCCGTAAAGATCGCACGACACTTCACTCTATCCTAGTGCTCGGACCGGTTCCGATTTTTGAAACCGGTTCCGGTTCCAGAGCACCGGTTCCGGTTCCGTTTCTGGTTCCGGTTCCGGTTCTAGCCTCCGGTTCCGGTTCCAATTGAGATTTTTATAAAACGCTTATAATTCAAAATTTTTTAGTTTTCTTATATAAATTGGATCAAAACATTATGACCCAACGTTGTTATATGCTTAAGGTTATTAATTTACGTGTAAAAAGTAATTAATTTTTACCCCTATGTTTAATAGTGTTAAAATGTGTCAAAAAGTGTAATGAATATGTAAAACGTTTGAATCCTAAACTCATTCCTGTGTACCATGGTAATATTTTGTTCAACCGTATAGGATTTAAGCATTCACGGCATGCCACAGGCACTAATTAGCTGGTTCTCATATTTATTTTGTTTGACAATTGACCAAGAATTTTGTTAATTTCTCGCGATCCTCTATCTTGCGGGTTCAAAGTAGTGCTCGGAACGGTTCCACTGGAACCGGTAGAACCGGAACCGGAACCGGAAGGATTTTTAGAACCGGAACCGGAACCGGAACCGGTAGCATTTGGATCCGGACCGGTTCCAGTGTAATTTGTCTCAGATGATTTGAAAAATTAACCAAAAACCTTTTTCTTGTACATATGTTTGTAAGTTACGCAATTACTTTTGAGTTGATGCTTTTGGAGTCATCAACTTTGAAGCATTAATACTAATTGTCTACTTCTAGTTAAAAAACCGTCTTTACATCAAAATATAGCTGTACGATAGTCTTTTTCTAATAGATACCTGGAAACTAAGCTTGATGTCTAAAGTTTTCACTAAATATTAGAATTGGTGCGTATAGATTTCCGCATAATCTCGCAATAGAGACAACGATAACGAGAGTCTGGCCGAAAACTGTCTTGAGAATTGTTTTCAGCAAACTCTGAAACTTCCTGTACTACATATACAACGTTTCAGGAAAATCGTAGAAAAAACTTTGATTTATTCCTCTTAGACTGTTGTTTACCCCTTGGAAGCTTAAATTTTTAAATTTTGCTGCAAATTGGCCAATAATTTGTTGAAATGCATCTGTGCTAAATTTCAGCAAAATCGTTTACAAACTGGAAGTTACACAGAGGGAGGGATTCGTCCACTTTCCTAATACCGGCAGCCTGCATTGGAGATGAAATAAAAATGTTCATTAATGAATGAAACCGATTATTAATAATTAGTGAAATGAATAAATATCTTCATTTCTAGTCCTATAGTCATTTTGTTTAAAATTTTTCAAAGTTTTCAAAGTCCTAGTCCTAGTCCTTTTTGGAAGTTTCTTTTTCAAAATTCTCAAATGGTGAAAAGTTGGAAAGGATTGCGAAAGGAAATTTTATTATTTTAGCACGCTGTGGAATTGTCGCCAAATGTCCTTCGCATTATGCAGGCTGAAGAACAGAAAATGGAACTCTTTGGTTGAACAGAGCATCATTATCGTTGTCGGCGATTGTGTCAAACGTCGAGACGTGGGTCCTGAAGCAGGGTGCTTTCGAAGTGCTGGCGGCTTTGCTCGCTCAGACGAGACGCCTTCAACGGGCCGATTCCTCCGCGCCGATCCTGCAACACTCTCTGCGGGTTATCGGGAATGTGTTTCGTGTTCGTCGCGGCGCATTCCCCGGTTTCCTGCGGATGGCGGAGGATCCGCATCCTCAAAGGTGATACTGTCGAGTCATGAGCATAATGTTGTCCACCTGAACTGGTTGATGTGGTTTCTACTACTGCTACGAGCACTACTTTGAACCCGCAAGATAGAGGATCGCGAGAAATTAACAAAATTCTTGGTCAATTGTCAAACAAAATAAATCAGAGAACCAGCTAATTAGTGCCTGTAGCATGCCGTGAATGCTCAAATCTTATACGGTTGAACAAAATATTACCATGGTACACAGGATGAGTTTAGGATTCAAACGTTTTACATATTCATTACACTTTTTGACACATTTTAACACTATTAAACATAGGGGTAAAAATTAATTACTTTTTACACGTAAATTAATAACCTTAAGCATATAACAACGTTGGGTCATAATGTTTTGATCCAATTTATATAAGAAAACTTAAAAAATTTTGAATTATAAGCGTTTTATAAAAATCTCAATTGGAACCGGAACCGGAGGCTAGAACCGGAACCGGAACCAGAAACGGAACCGGAACCGGTGCTCTGGAACCGGAACCGGAACCGGAACCGGTGCTCTGGAACCGGAACCGGAACCGGTTTCAAAAATCGGAACCGGTCCGAGCACTAGGATAGAGTGAAGTGTCATGCGATCCTTGCGGATGAAGCCAACGAAGAATTGGTTTAGGAAATTATTGATGCAGAAATCTTCCCCATGCTATGACATCCTATGAAACGTGGGCCGCTCTTCCGCAAGGAGACGGCGGCCAAAATCCTATTTAATCTTGTTTCAAGTAGCACTCAGGATCAGCTAGAATCGTTGGTGAAAGTTCACTTCTTCACTCAAGTGGTGGGTCGAAATCTGGCCGTGGTGAAAAGTATGAAATTGCAAAAGAATCTTGCCGAGGCTATCCTGATTAAATCCAGGATAAATTTTGTGGCCCCAACTGTTGTAGCTGTCTCTGGAAGGGTCTGTCCGCAAAGGCTCAGGAAATTTTGGAACTTGCCGAAGAGGCTGGGCTAAAAGATATTCTATTGCAAAGTTTAAGTGGATCCGATCCGTGGGAATCCCATCAAGTGAAGCTCACAATTCTGATAAGATATTATGATTATGAGTCCACTTGACTATACCTATATATCATATATATATATATACCTATATATATATATATATATATATATATATATATATATATATATATACCTATATATATATATATATATATATATATATATATATATATATATATATATATATATATATATATATATATATATATATATATATATATATATATATATATATATATACGTTGAGGCAGCTTTAGTTTATCTTTGCCGCAGTTGTCTCACCGTGCTTGGCTACAGTAATAAGCAGTACATATTGATAGAACGCTTTGGATGGGCTTTGCTGCCAGCCTAGTCCATGTATGTAGATATTAATTCATAGTCAGTATTAACTAATTTGGACCCATTGGTGTCGGATTTCAGTTACCAGAAACATGATAAACTATTCCTGATAAACTATGTCAACGGTTACAGTCAGTCACGAGTCATTTAATGCGAACGAAAAATTACAGAGTATTTTAATTTTAAAATTTTCATTAAGAATAGTCCTAGTTCCTAGACATTTTTGATGGTTCCCCATCATTGAAATAAATTTGTGTAATGCAAGGCGAAACACCTGATATTAACTTGCCCTGTGGTGGAAACTGCAAATCTTGCATTTTGCGGTTTGTTTCGCTCACCCCAACGCTCAAAAACTTTTAAAACTTACCTTACACTTGAGCTCAAATCTGGTAAGGGTACGGTGTTGAGTTTAAATGCCGCAAGTTTTCGATGCGGTGAGGGAAGCAGGAAATGCCACAAAATTTTTAGTCTCCGGGTTTGTTGAAAATTTGCATTTGTAAATTTGTTGTGGGGGGGAGATACGATTCTAAGGGAGATCTGATCCCATGCTGGAGGGGGATGGCTGCAAATTATTTGCAGCTTAAGCAAATTTCGAACTATGTTTTGAAATTTGCAGCCATCCCCTGAAGGCTTTTCCAGAAGTCAGCAACAACAACAAACCAACAAAGAACAAAGAAGATGAAAGATGGTGAAAGAAGAAGAAAGAAGGGAAAGACGAATGAAGAAACTTTCAGCGATGGGGCAAGCTTGCTTGCCTGCTGCAACTGTATGGCCCTGGCAGGAGCTCCCCCTTACTCGCCAGGGGTTAACAGGCGAGTGGTAAGACAAAGGATGTTTTTATCTTAATTTTAAAATCTACATTTAATTTAACATTACTAAAGAGAAAAATTTTACGCATAGGCATGGGCGGGTGAAAAAGGTCCCTCTGTGTCTATTACTTATAGTAAAATTCCCAATAAAAATATATCAAAACTACTGTATTTGTATAGAAATTTGTGTGAAGCAAAGCCAGTCTGCTGAGGTTTTAACGCTTAGGCAGCATTCCAAACTGGCAATTCTTTCGAACATTTTGAATTTTAGTGCTCATTGCAGACCGCAATTTTCCTTACTATCCTAAGTGCTCGTCCACACCTCCATTCCCTTTCTTGCCTAACGAGCAGGCGTTCTAGTTTTCCGCCCACTTAGTTGCTATTGCCAAGCGGGGGGCAACTGCATTCGGTGGAACGCATGTAGCTGCCTTGGGAGTGACTGAAATAACCGTACGGTAGCTTGCTCGGGGATCACGTTTTCTGCGGTCTGCGGGGAGGACCATTTACGGTCCACTAGGTGTGCCTAACAATGGTGGGCCAGAAGCAAAAAAAATACGATTCTAAAATCCAATTTTGTTCAGCTTATCCTTAGCTCCGCTTAGGCTTATATCTTAAAATCTTAGAACTGCAGCTTAGCTTTACATAAGGCGAGTGGAACAGGTGAATATGGAAACGGATTTAGGATTCATGTTCTAGGACCCCCAAAAACCACTTTTTCGGTTTCTTTTGGTTCCTCAACACCCTTGTTAATCGACAGATTAAATTTCGGGAAACGGAAATAACTTTCGATAAATTCAGCAACATACATACATTGCTTACCTACATACAGCGGACCTAGTCAACAAATACTCCTTTTATTAAATAAAATTCAAGACAAACTATTCATACAGAAAAACAATTCGTCCCGTCAAATCAGCAAGGCAATGCAGAACCATTTAGTTTTCATAAATAACCAAATTCGGAAACAAAAAATTGGATAAAATTTCTTTCTCCAAATCTTTTCAAAAGAAAATACTCTGCCTCGCTTATGTCCTTGACATTCAAACGAATATAAATAACTTAAAATGACTGGATAATATTATGTTTTGTTAGTGGTACATAAAAATAGACACTCTAACATATATTATATATAATAAAGCACTAGAAATAAGTAAATAATACGTAACAATTGCATAATATGTATAAACAGAAGTATCCTAACCTTTAACCTGTAGTCAAGAATTTTCCCTAAAACATACAAAGTATTTTGCAATTGTACAGTTAATTTGCATACAATTTTCTAATTTTAGAGATTTGATATCCATCAAATAGCTACTACAAAGTGTTTATAGTTTTAGTTGCCCAGCACATTTTTTGTGTCAAAATCGCTCGTTTTTCCAAAATGGCAGCGAAGCACAATTTCACGAAAACACCCACCCACGAGATTTCGGCCTAAGTGTTTCGAGCACACTGCAGTCATAATTATAAACGGGAAACATTCAGTCTCTTATTATAGACTCTTCTATCATAAAGTCTGACGCACTTGCTGCTCTTATACTGCAAAACTGCCAGGGTTGCATGCAATCAAAAAATCAAAAATTCAAATTCAAATAGATGCTATCATCATAGGTTAGCTTCATCATCATCATCATCATCATCATCATCTTGCAGTGCCAACTTGACGGCATCCGCAGCCGAATAGCTGGGCAGTCGGGTGGGATATATCACAGATGAGGCAGGATTGGCCAAGGGTGGGGGGACACCGGGCAAACCAGACGGGGCGGAGCCATTGAACACGGGGAGTTGCCAGGATCCCCTGCAAGGAAATAAGAAGACAAAAGCTCGTTAGCGACGGAGAGAGAACGACTAAAGGTACGCTAAAAGACTAAAGAACTGAAATACTCCGCGCTTGGTTTAGCCCAAGAATATACAAATATTTACTATAAAATATGTTATATATATATGTATATATAATTTTGCACTGAAAAGACCTTAGTCCTTTGCGCGCCATGGAAAATTAATGAGATCTCGAGAAAGTAAATCTGTGCCGATATAAAGTAGGCATTCGTGCAATCTTTTTCTCAAGTTTCTTGCAGTCTTTTTCTTAGCTTTTTACTAACAGGTCAACCTACCGCGGTCTTCAGCTGCCCGAAGTCTTGTATTTATTGTCTACTATTAACCCTGCCGGGACGTTGCCGCTTGCACATGCATGCGCATTGTCACGGTAGATGTGGTACACTATTGTAAGTGAACGCGGCGTAAGGGGCTGGGTGGCCGCTGGGCAAATCACGTGCTGTATTATACTAATTTACTAACCCCATGTGATTTGCTCGGGACCCCCCCCCCCAAATAGTTGTGTCAAACTAAAGGGTGTGGCCAATATCTCTATAAAACCCTGAAGTCATCCCCATTTCCCCGGTTCTTCCGTACACACCTAAAACCTGAGGAAAAGCCCTCACTGTTCAAAAAATGTGGTTTAATTTTTGGAAACGAAAATATCTAAATAACTAAAAACCTCTATAAACAAAGACCCTACCGTGGATAGTGTCCGGCAGGGGCGGAGACATGGGAATGGGGAGTGGCAGAGCGACTGCTGTTAGCCGAGGAGGCGGGGGGAGGGGGCACGGAAGCCCTTCCACCCCTGGAATCAGGATCCCCCCTTGAACCGGAGGGCTCGGAGTCGCCGGATAGGTCCAGGGGAAGCCGGTGAATCGGTTTGGGTCGCGACTCAGACTCCAGAAACTTCACAAACTGCTCTGTGATGGACTGCAACAGCAAATAAACAAAAGCTGTACTTTAATGGTAGATACAAATACAAATAAATAAAAAATTATACTTTAATGGAAGAGTAAAATACAAATATTAAGAAAAGCTACTCGATCAGTGCTGAAACTGTAAGCTCTAGACACTGTAAACCGTTTACGTTTTATTAAATCAACACTGTCAAAATAGTCGCCTGAGCGCCAAAAGGTCGTAACTCACCTTTTTTCGAAAATTGAGTTATCATATACAAAAGATAGCCCTTCGTTCAGGAAACACATTGTGGCAAAAGGCCAAATCTCCAAGTCATTTCTTGGAGGAGATAATGCTTTTGTAACCATTTGCCACACTGGAGCGACGGTGGACTAATTTTGGAAGGTTTTGTTGCAGAAAGACATAAGGGGCACTTACGGCTTCCGTTCACTATAATTCATGGCACCTTCTCCCTTTCTTCCCTCCCTTTAATTGCAATTCTAAATGCCGTAAGTGGGAGTTACGGCCGCCTTTTGTCACAAAACACTCACAAGCAGTAAACTTACACTGTATATTGTAGCGAAAGGTCGCACCTCCTTTAGAGTGATTTTTTCAGCACAGGTTTTGCCCAATGAGAAATCGAAGTAATGGAAATGAAAGAGCTGGGGTAGGCGCACATTTTGGATGCAGAGTGGAAAGTCGAAGCTTATAAATTCAAGGTATTCGCGACCAATAATGTTTCAAAAGGCCATAAACTCAAAAACCTGAAAATGTGAGTTATACGACCTTTTGGCTCTCAGGCGACTCAATTTCCATCTACATAGTTCTTTGCTTTCCTTCGTATTTAATTTAAAAGGAATTCATGCTGTTTTACTGGAAACGACTGCTCTGCTAGAAATAAGCATAATTAATTAATCAATCAATTAATTAATCAATTTATTAATCCATCAATATTCAACAGTACTTGAGTGAAATTACAGTAACATACTGTACACTGTACTACCTGTTGCTGAGCTAACTGGGACGCTGCACTACTGGCGGCCCCAGTCAATCGCAGCATGCTGAACCAGCCGCTTGTCTGACCTTCAATCTAAAATTAGTATATACAAGACTAGACATACGTACCTGGGTTTATTTTAGGCGAAAAAAAGTGGGGGGAGGTCGAAAAGTGAGAGGGGGGAAATAAAATAGTCCGAAAACGCCAAAAATACAGTAAAAAATAGCCTGTTTTCTACATTATACTGCTATAACTATGCTAAAAAGTGCTCAAAAATTGAGTTTGTGTACCAAAATAGACGATTTTTGACCAAAAAATTCCGGGAAACATTTTGACCAAAAATCCTCAAAATTTGGCATTTTCTGGGCACCCTATAGTGAGTGGGGGGGGAAGCCCAAAAAAATGGGGGTGGGGCGCCCCCCCCCAGTAAAATAAACCAAAATACGCATAATATCAAGACAGCTCTAATTCCACCAATCTGACAGCATTAAATTAAACAAAATCTGTAAAAATATATATTATGCTAATGCAGTCAAAAGTTGATATATTTAAAACAATCGTTCAGAAACAGAAACCATTCTATTCTGTGGTTATCAGCATTTTAGCTCCCCAGTCTCAAAACAGCACAAAAAACCTCAGTATAAAAATTTGACATAAAAAAGCAAAAATAATCGAAGCCCTGTCCAATGCAAGTACCAACCTTTTCGAAATCATCCTTTGAAAATCCCACAATAGAGCCCAATAAATGGGCAATGTCCGATTTCTTATCAGACTGAGCCGTAAAGTATTGGAGCAGAAGATTTTTCAACAATTCCCTGAAAAATCAAAAAAAACGCAAAAATGTTTTGCCGTTGCTGTGAATTGAACTTCGAAGACCAAACCACCTAAAATAGGCTCCGAAATTGGACGAAATTCAGCAAAATTGTCCTATGCAAAATTATAGCAATAGGTACAAAACAAGGAAGACTGAAAATACAATATTTACCTTTCAATTTTTCCATCGTGAATTTTTCTCAGCTCAGAAATCTTGACCTGACTCTGACGCAGTTCCGATTCAAGGCCTCTAACTGAAACAAAAACAGAAAATATGAAAAACCTACCTGTACATTATGACACATAGGTGAGAAAGATACAGTCAAAACGGCTACCAGTCCACGGATCCACGAGGATACAACGACATCCAATACAATATCAAACTCAAAACGTGGACACCCGGAGTCAGACCAACCTTAGTCCTTATAAAGGCAAAATAAATTACGTACATGCTAAGACCCTTTCCCCCGACTTTGTTTACCAGTTTATTGAGGGAGGTACTTTGCTTCAACAACATTTACGTAACATCAGACGCGTACTTTGAGCTTCCAAACCGCGTAGAACGGAATCCTTTTCCGATAACAGTCGGCTCGTTTCAGCACTTTCTTCTGCTTTCGATTCATGCGCCGCTACCTCAGCCTGAAATAAGAAAACGAATATTTGAGCTGAGCCAGTGTTTTTATCGATGATAATTGCTTAAATTTTTATTTAATATATCGATGCGAAAAAAATGTGTACGTGTAAGCTGCCAAACTGCCCGTAACAGCTGAAATGTAAACACAAATAAATTTTGAAGCCAACGAAGTGAAAATATCTGCCGACAAAAATCAGAAATGTTTGAAAATAATGGAAATTGCTAAATTTGGCAATTTCTATGGGTGGGTTCGAGTCGAGCTAAAAATATAATATGGGAGGGGGGGGGGGTAAGGATAAATCCTTTACGTCTTAAAAAAGAAAATTGCAGGAAACGTCAGGTACAACATGTACCTTGAGTTGGTCAATAGTGGCCTGCAAGCTGAGATGTTGCTTTTTGAGATTGGCAATCTCAGCTCTATACTTTTCCATCTCTTCCAACACATGAGATTCACGCTCTAAAATGCAAGAAAACGTATCATAATAAATGACTGAGAAAAACTGAAAAATAAAAATTAAATTTTTTTTCAAATTAAAACTTGAACAAATTAAAAAATAAAATATTCGCACCACCATATACCAACCCCTACAAATACCAAAAAAAGAACAAAAACCCTGAAAGTTCTGTTTATGTGAAAAACTTGATCTTTTCTAAGCTTATAAAAATTTAAGAGCCTGGTTTATGTCTAGCCCTAGATTTATAGGAGGTGGGAATATGGGGAGACTCGAAGAAGCCCCCCTTCATAATCGATGGGAGAAATATTTTCAAAACGTTTTGCGAATCTTTACCAAGGTGTGTTTTTGTGTACAAAAATCTGCTAAAAATCGCTACAAAATAACGAATTTTAGGTGTGTTTAAGCTAAAATAGCAAAACTTTCGTTAGGAATCCGGCGAAGCGAAATTTTAGGACAAAAACAGCAGAATTTGGCAATTTTTCGGCATACCCCCCGCAGAAGTAAGCCAGAGAGCTAGCTGTATTCTATACACAGACCAATTGTTCATAGAAGCTAGTTAAAGAATGAAAGAAAGTTGCACACCACCAAGCACCGTATTGAGCTTAACCGGAATTTTATTCGAATCCGATGTGTATGTACAACGTTTCAACGCACAAGTGCATAGAACATTTACGCACCCTTCTGCAGATGTTGGACAAGAGATTGCAGTTTTTGGAGGGCTGACTGCAGGGTATCCAGTTCCTGTCGTGACCGGGTCAGCTCTTGACAGGCCTGATCCCGTTGCACTGTGGCGGACTGCAGCTGCACCTGCAAATCTTCCAGTCGGCTTTCCAGTTGCTGACTGAAAACGCAGAAAGTAGAAGACTAGAAAACAGAATAGGTGACATGATCGTTACTATTATCAAGACAAAACTACGTACATAACCAGGGCATTTTTAGGGATATTTTAAGGGCCAAAAGGTCTCAAAAATACCTGGATTTCGGTTAAAAATCTGGCATTGTTTGGTATAAAATCTGGCGAAGCAGGAAAATTTTTGAAAATTTCTAAATTTGCCTATTTTTGGCAAACAATTAGTGCCCCCAGAAATTCCTGGGGGTGGGGGTGAAGGAAAAATGCCGGGAGGAGGTGATTTCGGGGGGGGGCAGGGGAAATTTCGAGAAAATAACAAATACTTGCAAAAGCTAAATCAAGATTGCGAAACAACGATGGAAAGCAAAATTATCAATCAGGTTTAGGAAACTTTTCGATCATTCCTGGAAGCTGTGACACACACACATACACACATGCACACACACACACACACACATACACACACACACACACACACACACACACACACACACACACACACACACACACACACACACACACACACACACACACACACACACACACACATATATATATATATATACAAGAATAAAAATGCTCCGGTGGAGCATGAAAAATGCAATATGGGTGACACTGGGTTTTAAGCGGAAGGAGGACTAGGTTTTAAAACGTTAATATGGGAGGGGCAGGTTGTAAATGCCAGGAGAACTAGGTTAAAAGCGCACTAATATGGACCAGCTTCGATGAACAACCCATATTCGCGAAAACTGTCCAGAGTTTCTATAGGCTGCTGTTTGCTATATATTGCTATTGGCAGTTCTTCGGAAAATTGTACGATTTGTCAGCATGGCCTGCAAGTATGTGGTCGTGCTCCTTATTATACAACTTAATAATACACGTACATAACGTCAACTGCTTTTCGCATCAACTTAACACAAGATTCTGCGCTGACAGTGCAGAAAAAACACCTTGAACACCTTTCTATCAGAACTGCATTGTTTATTTGGAATAAGCTTTAATATTTCAAAATCGTCCCGCTTGTTTCATCCAAGTTTCATATGTTTAGCCGTTTACAGTAAGTCTACAGACAGCGTGCTATGGTTGCTGCATAATAGTACAGCACGATAGCAGCACCGCACAGAGCTGCGACTATTCTCATCGTGTTCAGCGACCCCGATAACCCTTATATGCGTCCCACTATATGGCCCAAAACAGCATATTTTGGCCTATTTTTCATTATTTTCTGTGGAGTTGGGACTTAGAAATTTTTCCGAAAATGGCCATTTGGACCGACTTCCTTTGGGCCGGCCGCCTGAACGGTCCAGGACCTAAATCAAAAATCGGCCAACGTTATGCACTAGTATCCCCTCCGTACTTGTTCATGCAACAAACCGCGTGTCTCTAGCTTGTTCCCTGAGCCCAGTGGGCGTGACACAAAATGGCCGTTTTTTGGCCAAAAACGCCGTCAGGCCACTTTTGGCCGGCCGGCCAGGTGGCATGCCGGGCCGGGCAGCGAAAAAATATAGCGCGGGGCACATGGGACCATATCGGCATTCAGAAAATATAAACCTTTCCGGCTGAAAATGCTCACATCTTTCAAACACCTCTGCACAAATCTGCCCTTTTCCAAGCGTGACTAACACAGAAAAAAAACAAACGGACCTAACTTGTCCGGAAGCGAAAATTTTCAAAGTTGAAAATTTTGACCAAAACTTTTTTGCAACTTGTTGTACTCGTCGTGTACGATTCCAACGATACCAAACTTGCCGAGTTTCGTTCAGTATTGAGCTGGCACGGTGCTCGAACGAGTCTCATAGGGCCGCGCAGCGCCTTTTACACCCATATTATAGGGGGTCGCTCTCGCGCCCCCTATAATATATGTATATGTGACAAACGCTGAAGCGAAGCGTGCAAGCCCGCGAATATGGGTTGTTCGGCGACGCTGTGCCCACATTAGTTCGCCCACAATCTAGTCCTCCTTTCTTTTAGAACGTAGCCCCATATTAAGCGTTTTCAAAGCTAGTCCTCTCTTGATTTCGCAACCTCACCCCATCCACCCATATTACATTTCCATGCTCCGGAGGGGCATTTAACTTTCTTGTCCTCTTAGCACTTTAAAGATTCTCTCACAATATTCCAATGTTGTTAAACATTGGCCTTAAGATTAGCTCGTATGTCGAGGCCGAGGGAGAATTGGCAAGGGGAGGCCTCCATGAACGAACTTTCCCAACAAAAAAGTGGATCCCCTTTGGTACTAAATTTTGCAGTGAATAGTTTAAATAGACGGCATAGCTTATTTAATTTTCCGGCTTAATGATGGATGCGTTTCCAGTGAGATTAATGCGTTAAGAAGGAGCCGAGCATCCCGCAGGGTACTTACAGTACACAGGACTATGGGGCCACTTTTCGTGGAGGTTTGACCAGTGGTAAAGAGGCCACCCAGACCGTAGTGACCACTGGTCACTTCCATCGGTTTCGGCAATATGCTCATTGAAACGAGCGTAGTCGATTTACTACGTATGCCCCTTACCAAAACGCCGAAAAACGCTAGTTTAGGCCATTTAACCAGTGGTCAATAGGGCCCCAAGGCCGTAGTGACCAGTGGTCACTTCCATCGGTTTCGGCAATATGCTCATTGAAACGAGCGTAGTCGATTTACTACATATGCCCCCAACCAAAACGCCGAAAAACGCTGGTTTAGGCCATTTAACCAGTGGTCAATAGGGCCCCAAGGCCGTAGTGACCAGTGGTCACTTCCATCGGTTTCGGCAATATGCTCATTGAAACGAGCGTAGTCGATTTACTACATATGCCCCCAACCAAAACGCCGAAAAACGCTAGTTTAGGCCATTTAACCAGTGGTCAATAGGGCCCCAAGGCCGTAGTGACCAGTGGTCACTTCCATCGGTTTCGGCAATATGCTCATTGAAACGAGCGTAGTCGATTTACTACATATGCCCCCAACCAAAACGCCGAAAAACGCTAGTTTAGGCCATTTAACCAGTGGTCAATAGGGCCCCAAGGCCGTAGTGACCAGTGGTCACTTCCATCGGTTTCGGCAATATGCTCATTGAAACGAGCGTAGTCGATTTACTACATATGCCCCCAACCAAAACGCCGAAAAACGCTAGTTTAGGCCATTTAACCAGTGGTCAATAGGGCCCCAAGGCCGTAGTGACCAGTGGTCACTTCCATCGGTTTCGGCAATATGCTCATTGAAACGAGCGTAGTCGATTTACTATATATGCCTCTTACCAAAACCCCGAAAAATGCTGTTTATAGTGTTTCTCTACTTTGACCCTGGGCTAGGAACCACGGGGACCATGCTGACCAGTGGTCACTTCGGGCTGTATCGGCAGTATGCTCATCGTTTTCAGCGACCCCGATTTACTATATATGGGTACCATCCCAAGGCCGAAAAAAGCCATTTTTAGGGACTTTTAGGCCATTTCTAGTAAAAGTGGGACTTTTTGGGCCCATCTCCTGAAAGCTACAGAGCGAAATTAAAAAATCCCCCTCGTTACTTTGTGTGCATTGGCCGAAATATTCAAACAAAACAAACCAAACCGATCTAGCCGCTAGCCTGTGAAAAAAGCCTACCACAACCGAAGTGCCAAAATAGCGAAAGTCCGACTTTGGGGCCTTGGCACAGAGCCAAAATTGGCCAGGTGCCAAAATGACCAAAAAAGGTAGCATGGGGGGATACTGTCTACCAACATATAACAGTAGTATTGGACCAAAATGCCCACAACGTTCCAACACTTCGCTAGAAAATGCACTTCCGAAAAGCGTTATTCTCCTTGGAAAAAACCAAACGCAAACTAACTGTCGCCAAGTGCAAAAATTTGAAGTTTCGAATTCGAACCAAAAAAGTATGGTGATACTTGTAGTACTACTCGAGTGTTTTACGGTGGTAACATTTTTACCCCTCAAGGACCTCTAATTAGCTGGCACCAGGCCGACACGGTCTCCAGGGGGCCGCGCAGACGCCTTTACACCCATATTATGTAGGGGCGCTATCGCGCCCCTACATAATTAAATTAATTAATTATTCATAAGTAAACTGACACATGTCCATCGGCCGAAGAAGAACACTGGGCCAAGGCCGACTCGTTTTCTTGCAGTCGGAGTTGGAGCTCTCGCTCGCGTTCCTCGGCCCGTACAGCCTCCTGTGTATAGGTGTCTTCAATCTGCAAAAAAGGGCGAAAGTGCACAACAGATTGCAAAATTGTTACTCTTGAGTGGAATTGAGAAGAATTCCAAATCCTTCCGCAAAATTTCAAACCACATTCAAATGGTGTCAAAATGTTAAGTATGAAAAAAGGGAGAGTTGCAATTGAAAATAATATTGCTCAAGAGTTACGTACATATAGAAAACAATTTCCTAATTATTATTCCTAATTAACCGAAAAATGAAACCGCCACAAAACGATACCTGAATCAAATGTTCCCTTAGTCGTCCCAATTCGGCAGACTGTCTCGCATCCTTTTCCTCCAAATGTCTCACCTACAGAAAAATAGGCAAAACTGCACTCTAAAAAATCTTTCTCACAAAAATGCTGAAAACTCATTGGTCAAAATAGTACAATGTTAAACAAAAACAATTCCCCCCGCAGCTGAGGCCAGCAAATTGTCGTCAAAGGTTCAGTTTTTACATAATTTACTACAAGTATGCAAAGACAGTACTCTGGACTTATTCTAGTATTCTAGTATATAAATGCCCCCATAAACACCCTTCCCCCTCCAAAACGTGGGTGTGGGTGCACCCTTTTGGTATTGGGCCCTGAAAAAAATTGCGCAGAAGGCCAAATTTTCAAAAAATTTTCCGGCCTCGCCGGAGATTCTTACTCGATTTCTGCCTATTATTTTTGACGATTCCTATAGAAACAGCGCTATTTTTAGAAAACTTTTCGCCCCCGAGGGCCCCCAAAAGAAAAAAATTCCCTAGAATACGCCCAGCTACAGTAAGATTACGTCATGATCTAATTCATAGGGCACACCTGTGAGAGCAGTGTGGCAGACCGGTCACGCTCTGCGCTAAGCTCAGCCTGAGCACGCGTCTTGACAGCTGTCAGCGACTCTAGGCTAGCCTTACAGGAGTCTAGTTCAGCCCTCAGCACTGCATCAGGGCTGGCTTCTTGACTGCTTTCAAGCTGAAAATGGAAGAAACAACCGATAGACAGAGATAGAGAAAGTAATAAAGAAAAGTCTGAATGACAACATAAACAGGTATATCGGTCTCTTCCATACTACAAAATTATAGATATATATACTGGCATTTATAGTGGGGGGAGTGGTGGAGGGGTGCCACCAGGGTTGGTCGCCGAACTTTAGGCCAACTGGCCTCAACGACTGAAATTTTTTAGGCCATCACCCAAAAAATTTAGGACATCCAAATTTTGTTAATTTTTAGGTTGCGCGTTATTGTACGCATTGTTAAAATTACAGTTATCATGTATTCATGCGTTATATATTCAAAAATCGCTGTTTAATAACAAAAATCGTCATCATCACTATCCACACCAGAAAACCTACGTTTTTACCTTAAAATGGCAGAAACAGAACCTTGTTAGCATAGAAATAATAGTGCACGACAGTATTAATAATGAATTTTTAATGAAAATTAAAACATGTAGGAGCATACGAGTACAGATAGAGAACCAATGAAAAAACAATTAAACTTAATAGAAATAAAGCTAAACTTCTAAAAAAATAGCATTTCTTCTATGAAATCTATATAACAGTACTTGAAATTATAACTTGCATGCGCATTTATAAGTACAAACAGACAATGTAACTAGCTGGCGGCTGGCGCAGCCCAGAAATACAATTAAAAAATGTATGAATTCGCATCGAAGGCGCGAAAATGTTTTCAGAAAATTACTGTTTTTACTAAATCAATAAAATTTAACTGGGTTTTCGTCGAAAAATTTAGGCCAAATGGCCTCAACGGCCAAAATTTTTTAGGCCATCGACTCATAAATCCGGGATTTTTTCGGGGGGGGGGCGGGAGCGGCACACCGGGAAAATTTTTTCCAAAAAAGATCTGGCGGGTGGGGCCAACCAGAAAGTTAAGAAAGTTCTTGTTTCCACAATAAAATCATTCTTAAAATTTTTTTCAGTTTTGAAAAACACAGAAAATTGTTTAGGCAAAAATAAAAAATTTCTCCAAAAATTCTGAAGGCTTTCAAGACTTTTATTTGCAAAAACAATAAATATGCCGTTAAGAAGTAAAGAATAAGTGAAAGCATGAAATGTTTCGGCATTTTGCCCATTTTTCAATTTTTCTCCTCAGTTTTACCTACCCACCTTCGAATCGGTAGTTCAAAGCAAATCAAAAGCTTTAAATTATTTCGATCAAAAAGCTACTGATTTAAATCTACGTAAATCTAGACAACTATATACGGCGATAAACTTCCAGCAATATCCAAACAGATCCTCAAACTCACTTCAGCCTTCAGGTCCGCTAGCTGTCGCTGTGCAGCCTGCAAACTTTGACCCATGTCCATTTTCTCATCTTCAAGTCTGCTCACGGATTGGCGCAGACTTTGTTCCAACTCTCGAACTTTGGCCAACTCTTTATGTTTCGATGTCAGTTCGTCTTGCAGACTTTGCAGTTGTTGTGCACTAACGCTGGCACTGGCGCTAGCCTGCAATTGTTCGGTGAGGCGTGCGCGTTCCTCTGCAAACTGCGTGCTGACTTGCTGCAAATCGCTGTAGTATTTGACGCTTTCCTCGTGCTTCTGACTCAGCAGCTGTATGAGTTGCTGCTTTTCGTCGAGTGCTGTTTGCAGCAGCTGTTCGGCTTGCGTTAGCTGGGACTGCAGTGCTGTAAGTGCAGCACGACTGGTATCAAGCTCGTTCTGTTTAGCCCGCATCTCCGCCTCTAGGTGCTGTAGGGCCTGACTGCGGCTCTGCAGCTGTTGCTGTAGCTGGCGGTTTTCAGCCACAGCTGCCGCTAGCTGGCTCTGTTCGACCGTGCTGCGCTCTGCCGAGCTGCGTTCTGATTGGCTGAGTGCAGCACGCAACTGCACCAGGTCGTGCTGTAGTTCCCGATTTTGACTCTCCAGATGCTCTCGTCGCTCCAGCATCGTTTGCAGTCTTTCCGGAATCGTCGATTCCTCCTCATCGCCGAAATTTTCCGAAACTCGAAAAACCGCTTCCCGAATTTCGGTCAACTGTTTCTGCAATTTCGATTTCTGGGTTTGCGCATCACTGAGGCTTTGCTGTGCCGCATTCTTCTCCGCAATGGCTAGATCCAGATCCAGCGCCAGCTGATCTCGCTCAGAGCGAAGTTGGCTTAAACTTAACTCTGACTGTTTACAGGTTTCCATTAGGCTGCGTAGGCAGGCCACATCTTCCTGTTCAGCGGCCAGTGAGCTAGCCTGGGCAGCTTGCAGCTCCGTTTGCAGCCTGTCCGTCTCGGCCTGCGCGCGCATGCGCAGCACATCAAACTGCGCAGCACGTTGCGCATCCCGTTCCCGTTTGGCGACAATCAGGGAGCGCAACTGGGCCAACTCGTCGTTAACTTCACCAATCTCGTGGTCGCGTTCCGCTAGGCTAGACTCCAGACTTTGGCAACGAGCTCTCAGCTGGTCCACCAAAACCGCCTGGTTAGCTGCCAGGGTGTCAGTAGGTTGAACGGGGGTATTTTGGCCCTCTTCACCGGTGCTGGGGCATTCCTGAACCAGAGGCTCGACTTGAGGGTCTTCAGTAGGTTCATTTGCATATTCCTCCGTATCGCTCCAGTCACCCCAGCTCTCAGCGGGCGGGGCATTGGTCAGTTCCTCAACCCTAAGGTGGTCCGGCGGACCTTCCGTTTCTGTCGTGGAGGTGTCAAAGGTCAACGCTCGACCGACACAGGCCCCCGGGGTGGCCGGGAGGTTATGCGACTCCAGAAAGTCTAGCAGGGTAGCCATCTCAGGGCTGACTTGGGTCCGGTAGCGGTGCAGCAGGGATTTGAGGCGTTCAGCGTCAAAGGTACAGCTTTGACACAGCTGTCGTAGGAGGGCAATGGCACAGGATGACTGTTGCAGTTGCGAGCGCAGCTGCTCATTATCGGTCAACAGCTGGGCAATTTGCTCATTCAGTTGCGCAACTGCCAGCGGACTGGAATCTTGCGCATGCGCAGCAGATTGTACAGCAGCACTCGTCTTTGGGGGGCCGTGCTGTCGGTAGACAGCAACCGTCTCCACAAGAGCATTCCATTCCTGCCGCAAGTCCCACAGTTCCGCGTGCAAGTCTTCCGAGTCTAGGACATCGACTAGTGCTGTGAGTTTTTCATTTTCCTGTTTCAGAAGCTGAATTTCCATTTTCAACAGACGAGTTTCCTCCTCAAACAGGTGGGAAATTTCTTGGAATTTTTCAATTTTTTCCACGAGACCCTGACGGCGATTGACCGACTCTTCCAGCTGCTGGCTGAGTCGATCAATTTCGTCCTGAAAATAGGGAAAAAGCACAATTAAGCATTGATAGTTAATAAATACTTAACAAAAAGATCTTTAGAACTCATAACGTACATAACACTAGCTTGGGTGCATACATGGTAGCACTCTAAGTGTATGCTCTAGAATTTGGAGCAAAGTCCGTGATTAGATCCCGCTATTACATTCTTTCACAATTGCGACCCTTTTGACCAGGGTAACTTAGTTTACAAATCATAAATCTTAAAAATTCTATAACTTTTAGTCAAGGTTCTTCAGTCAAACAAAAGCATGACTAAAAGCAATTTGGTCAGAGTAAAATTTCAGTCAAAAGATGTCAACTTAGGTAATGCAATAAAAGGTGTCATTTCGTTTACATTGTTTACACTGCGTAATTTAGGCGCCACTCTGCTTAAAGGCTAATGGTCTAAGCATAATTCATTTCGTCTACATTGTTTACACTGCGTAATTTAGGCGCCACTCTGCTTAAAGGCTAATGGTCTAAGCATAATCTACATCAAGAAAATGAGGTAAACGCGGGCCAGCAGGCGTCCTCACGCAGGATACAAGGCATTAATCAATAATCATAAAGAAATAATGAAAAACGTCTGCCTGCAGTCACGAAGGCCGAAGCCTCAGAGTCCAAAACAGGAGAGAGCCAACCACACCTATCCACGCCACGACACAACAACTGAAAACAGGCTACCACCTACACTGTACGTATTCACCAAAAGTTACGGTACCTGAAAATACTGCGTCCCCTGATCCGTATTGGTTCGCGCCGAGGCCAGGTCCTGTTTCAGTCGCTCAAATTCTCCCGTCAGCCTTTCCAGTTGCTGTATGGCTTTCGTGTTTTCTCGCTTACAGACCTCATACTTCTCCTCGTACTCTATCAGGTCGCCCTTCATTGCCTCCAGCTTCTGATGCAAATCCCGATTGGACTGAACAATGCCCCGAGATTCGGAGGTTTGGCGTTCAAATTCCGTGTTTAGATCCTCATAGGCTTGGCTCAGTTCCTGATTTTCCCGGCGCAGCTGTTCGATAATTTCTCGAGCACTGTTTCCATTTTCATCCAAATCGTCGGTGTCTGGATTTTTCTCGGAATTCCGGATTTCCATCTGGTCTGCCAGCTGGTCCCGCTCTGACTGCAGCTGTGCCAGCTGCTGTGACTGCTCACGACAGCGGCGTAGCGCCTCATCTCGGGCCTGAAAATAAATATTATACACAGGACAGGACAGAGATATAAATGTTTACAAACAATAAAATATTCAATCATTAAAATAAGAAAAAATAAACTTAATTTAAGAATCGTTCATCTAAAAGTCTATTTTTTTACAGCACATCGAACTTGACAGACCTCCCCCCGAAATCGCCCCTCCCGGGATTATTGGGAGCCCAGCTTCTAGCAAAAAATATGCAAATTTTCAAAAATTTCCTACTTCGCCATAGATTTTCCGTAATGAAGTAAAGAAATGGCTAATTTCTTTTTAAACCCAGGCATTCTTGAGAACTTTATGCGTTTATAAATTAAGCAAAATACGGCCCAAAGATACAAATTTTTGGACCATGTTTGCAAAAAATCTACCCCTTCCCCCCCCCCCCGGAAAATCCCTACAAAATATCCCAATCTATACGGCAGTAGTAAAAAAAACCGCAATCACAAACCTCAACAATCTGCAGAATATTATCCGCATGCTGTCGATCCAGCTCTTCCAGCGCTTCACTGAGCGTCTGTTTCTCCCGCTCCAGCGATTCAATCCGCTCGATGGCTTCGCTAAAATTTCCCGACAAATTGGTCTCCAAATCCTCCGCTGACAATAGCATGCTATCAGCAGCGTCAACAGCGTTCGCAGCGTTGCCGTTGGAATTTTCTGAAAAAACAATGAAATTAAAATTTAAAAATACGAAATTCGTCCTTCAGCAAAATACGACATTTAACTATAACCTTAAAAACAGTGAGTCAATGTGTTGATAATAGGGCAGTGTAAAACGGACTTGCAACTTGAAATCCAGAGAATAAATTTTTCAAAATGAATTCCTCTCCTTCAAAAATAAACAGAAGAATGGTCAACTTCAAACGTACGTACATGTATATGCTAGCAAACAGTCACATACTATTTTTCAATTTTTCAATAATTCGCTTCAGCTCTGCATTCCCGTCCTGAGTTTCCTTCAGCTGAGACAACAGATCTTGCTGAAACAGAAAAAACACAGAAACATTCTACAAAATCCAAAGGATAAAATTCTGAAAATCTAAACTATCCTATCGAGAACCGGTAACCGGTTAAGCTAAGGATATGACACAACACGACACAATTCGTGCGACAAGAAGTGTCATGAAATTGGAGCAGGCATCGTAAAGACCAGCGAATAAATAAATAAACCGTAAATCAGTGAATATCAGTGAATATGAATATGTTAAAATGTGTAAAAAGCCAAAAGTGTGAAAAAGAAGAAGACACAAGCATGATCATACAGCAACAATATACTGAAGGAAACGTTTAATATTGCCCATAAATAATGTAAAACTAAACGCAAGGTAAGGCAAGACTATACTTGTAATTTAGTAGTACTCCAAACCCTGTAAGAAGGTGTCCACTTCAAACAAAAAATGTTCAGACGATTTAGACTAGATTAAGCACATCTTTGAATAGTCACAGTATCTGAATTTTGACCACTAATGTTTAGTAAACTACAGACCCAGTCTCCATACTCGTTCCCTCCAAAAGAATTGTCACTGGATAACATTTGCCCGACGGGCAGGGAAGGGTTGCAAAATAAGTTAGAAAAGTACGAAATGATATGGCTCAAAACAAAATGTGGTCATACTAACACCACTATTGCCATTGAAAAGTTTTCTTCCCTCCTACAACAACAACTGAAGTAGTTTTCAGGACCAGAAGCAGGAAATAGTAAACAAGAAATCAGCTAAGCATTTTTAGAACAACATGTAAAATTGAAAACAGAAGAAAACAGTGACGAAAGAAAGGAAATGTAGACACAGAAAGTGCTGACCTTAAAATCAAGCTCGGTATGAAGGACACGTCTCACCTGGTCCAGCTTCGCCACAATGCCGTCCGTGGCACTGCTTGTCTCTGAAACAGAAAGACGAAAAACAAAACAATACTCGTACAGAAAAAAAATGAAACAAACTTAAATTAATAACTACAGATTCTGCATCTGTCTTTGCACGTTTGTATATATGTAGCCGTCCTATGTATGCTTCCTCCGCCACAGTGGGCTTCTGGGCCTGCCTGATCCGACCTCCGAAGATGATGATGAAGCAAAAAGAGCTAGAAAATTGCCAATGGGAAGGTGACTAAATCAATGCACGGCAGATGCAAATGCAAGACCACATAAGTAATCTTGTATTACCCTCCATCTTTAGTCAATTAATTTTCTATTCAAAATTAGATGTTAAGGACTTCAAAAAAACAATAAATTTTTTCTAACAATGTCACTGACCAGAAACCGGAGCCGTAGAGCCCCGCTTTAGGTGCGGATGAAAGTCCAGAATGATATCCGGCGGGTGGTGATTTGGTGGCTGCGGCGGCAAATCCACCGTCTCAAAAGACCCTTCCATTGGCGGCCCTGCCGCTGTGGCACTGTTCACGTCCTGTGCCGCATGCTGCGGCGTGGGTGGTTCTCCAGCCCGCACAACCTTCGCTACCGGGCGTTCACTTGTGGCACTGGCGCTAGTGGATCCGGCAGAACCCTAAACCAAACAAGATCAAATTCGTCCAACAAAACAGGCCATAAAGGTGCGAATGGTGAAGGTAGACCAACACTACCGCTAGCTACACGAACCCAACGTCTAGGGAAAAATGTTTAGTAATGTCCGAACCCAGACTAAAGTCACAAAATCATTCACAACCACATGAGGCATATTCTTGGAAACATCAATTTTCTTTAGCGGGCTTCATATTTCATTTTTAGCTGAACATAGTTTCTAGCAGTTTCCAAAGATTCCAAGCTTTCTAAAGAAAAAAGTATAACGCGAAAGAAACAAGCGAATTAAAAATGAACCGAAATAGAAGCGGGGGCAATAGTGTGTACACGAATGTCCTTTTCCAGACAAATTGCTAAGTGCACGTTTCTATGATAAACGCAATTTTAAAGGTATATACCAAAAATTCATCAAAAATGTCCTACATGTCCAGCAGAGACTTACACTACGCTTTCTGGTCTGAGCCAGTCGCTTCCAGTGGGCACACTCTGCTCGCAGCTGTTTCACCTCGTCTCGCAGCCGAAACAGTTCAAACGATGGGGATAGGGGTGGAGAGGAACCAGCTCCACCCCCAGGCTCAAAATCGTCATCGCCATCCCCCACTAGAGGGCGCCCTGTGGAGGAGGGTCGGAGCGGGGTCAGGGGTCGGGGCGACGAGCGAGCGATGAACGATTGCTGGGGGGACTGTGACTGAGACTGGATGGGATAGAAAAGTGGCGCAGCGGAGGTGGCAATGGGATCAATTGGCGGGGTGATCCCAGAGCTAGGTGTGGGATCTGGACCAGTGGAATCGTCCAGAAGAAGACCATCTTGGAAGGTAGAGGAGGATGGAACACTGGCGGCTCCGGGAGCAGTCAACTGATTGGGCTAAATAAAATGGGAAACAGGAAATTGCATATATATATATATATATATATATATATATATATATATATATATATATATATATATATATATATATATATATATTTACAATTAGAGAATATATACAGCACGGCTCTTTAAACACTTAATATTAATGCGAACTTCACCTTTTCCGCAAACTTCAGGAAAAGTAGCGAGTTTCCTCCCCAATTTTTGCAAATTTCATGTTGATCCTTCAAGAAAAAATGAATTCACGCGAAATTAATAAGAAGGAAGCAGAGCTGAAATTCACCAACAACACCAACCAAGTTTTCGTGAACAAACTGCGCGAAGTTCGCGGAAAAGGGCGACTTCGCAAAAAATAAAGGTTTTGAGAGCTGTGCTGTATTTAGACAAACTGACATTCTAGATTTAAACAACAAAACTATTATTTAATGATTACGCTTTGCTGCCATTGTAGCAATTCTATTGTAATACAGTAGAATGTAATACAGTAGATGATACCGTAGAGCAGCAAAAGTCACCTGCTGGTTTGCTGGGCTCGCTGGATTGCCTACAGCAAAGTCGCCACCAAACCGCTGCAGTTGAGTCTCAGCCAACTCAAGCTTCCGCTTCAGTTCATCGTTCTGAGAATGAAGAGCCACAAGCTGAAATAGAAAAGAGAATGTGTATGAAAAACTAATATTACCTCTTTCCGGAGGACTAGGGCGGCACTGCCTTATTTTTGTGCTGGTGTGCAAAACAATCCAGTATCATGAACTTTAAGTTTTAAAGTAGGTTTTTTGCAGTCAGCTCAAAGCTTAGCCTCTGCAGCTAAAAAATGTTCCGTAGCCGACAACTTCATAATTTCCAGAAAAAAACTTTGAATTCCAATATAAATGTATTTATCACCTCAACATTAGCACTGCTGTCAATGTAACCATGGGTGGAGGGCTTCTCCAGCTTTTTCGGTGCCCTCGAGAACCAAGCCCCAACCATCCCCCGAATTCTTTTCCATTTTTATGCCAAAAAAATGGCATTTTCAGTCGTTTCTGTTTCTAATGTCCAAAAGCATCCAGCAGGGGTTTTAGTCCGTGACAGTAAACTGGAAAACATGCCCAGGCGGCACTCTCCTCCCCCTCAGTTGGGGAGGACACACCTCTGCAAAATTTCTGGGGGCGGAAGGTTGGAGAAATGACTGAAAGTTACACCCCACCTTAACAGATATGAATGTAAGACAAACCTGTTCCGATTTGTTGGAAAGCTGCTGCTGCAAATCCTGTATTTGCTTTTTGGCCGATACCAAATCAGACGGGACTGAAACTTGAAACAAGAACGAAATCAAACGCATAATTTATAATTATACAGCTTATTTGTATTTTAAGATGGTGATTCCTTTTGGGCACATATTGTTGATTGACGGTTCAAATCAAGATGAAATTTGATGAAACTTTGAAGTACCTTTTTAGCTTTTCGCTATCGCAATATAGTCGATTTTCCTATTTTGGCGTTGAAAACTTGTCATTTCTGCAGAAATCAAATAATGCGCCATTTCTTGAGCTACGTAAGCCGTAAAATTAAACTACCTGTGTCAATTTGAAGGTCTGGTCGAGACCGATTACCGTGACATTATATATAATCTTCTAACTGCTACCCCGTACGCTGCTATCATTGAAAATGTAGTTTTTGCCAAAACATGACCAAATTTTTTCCAGCGATTGTGGAGCATTTACTACGCAAGCTAGATGGTTGCCACTTACTGGACGTGTTTTACACTAAAATACCCAGGGACCCTTTTTTAGTTGTCCCGATTGCTACTTTCTAGCTAAAGTGGTCGCTTGCCAAAGTTTGGAGAAGTAGGCAAAATCCAGGTTGCGCAAACATTTTAGCTAATTTCTTTATAACGAAGAGCGGTTTCATAATAACTAAAAAAGGGTCCCCAGCTATTTGATAGTGGAATCGGATGATGTGGCCGATGCCTCACGAAAAAATTTACTTTAGTCTACAAAAAATCTGGAAAATTAAATTACTTCGAAAATGCAGTAAGATAATTTCCAAGAACCCAAGTTAGTTTCGTTGTACCTTAAGTTTCACCACCTTAAGTTGTATATTTACTTTGTATTTTAAAGTCGTCCGGTGCTGGATCAAACTACAACGTATATATATAAAACACAAATGCCAGTTAATAAGGTGTGTATATATGTACACAATGAATTCGATTTAGCATCGTATATATACCTGCATCTGCAGAGTCTTCAGGAACAGTTTCCGCCAAAACTTCTCGAGTGAATTCGGTAATCTGCCCTCGAAGACTGGAAATACTCTGCAAACCTTGTCCCAGCCATCCACTCATGTTTCGATAAAGTCCATACGCTATTAATTATAATATATATATATATATAATATATAATGTCGACGAAATTTATATAAGCA
>JASAND010021743.1:0-27927 GCA_030248195.1 Trissonchulus latispiculum
TGTAAAAAAATTAGGTCTGGACCCCCCCTTTTCGAGTTGGACCCCCTCCTTTTCAAAATCCTGGATACGCCCCTGACTAGCATACATATATTTAACATTTAGAAGTAGAGTTTCTCAAACACTGTTACAGCACCCTTAAGACCTATTCCTTCTGTCGAAGACATACAGCTTATGCTTTTGCACGTATGTTTAATACATTTTAAAGATAAAAGATTTTACCGTCAACAAACGACCAGGGCTAACAGTAATGCCTGAGAAGAAGATTGACACGTTCTCAGCACGACTGCTTACTCTGATCACTCATTGACAAGTCTTGCATTTTTTCTCAGCCACACTCTGCCCGATTATTTGATATACAAAAGCATAAGCGTATAATACTCTATCCTGAAATTTCAGTTTTCAATTTTTTTCACAATGACAACAACACTTGATACTACCACGGAGAAGTCGGTTAACGCGTTCTCCAGCAGTGCCAGCACCGTTGTCATTCTATCCACCAATATTTTTCTCCACCGTAAACATCTCAAAAAGTTTCGCAACTCTAGGAAATAATTTTTGCAAACTTAATTTCAACAATTCACTTAAGAAATTTACTAGCTTAAGCACTTTGATAAAATTTCAAGTTTTCCAGACATCTTTCAATACTAACCTGGTACAGACTGCATAGACAGACATATGATTAACGCACACTAATAATTATTCTAATAAATAACACTGCAACAAGATACCACTAGTTTCTACACACTAGTTTTTTAACAGTATATACTACGCAGAAACACTATACTACCAGTATTCAAACATTATTGCAGACAGCAACTAACAACGGTAAAGCTAAGAAATAAGGGTAAGAGAAGTAGATTGACACGTTCTCTTCCCTGCAGAGACATACAGGAGGCAGGATGGACAGGGATTACAACCAGCAGTTTATGAGCGTTCTCCTACTACACAGAAACACTATACGACCAGTATTGAAACATATTAGAAGACAGCAACTAACAACTATAAGACTAACAGATAAGGGTTAGAGAAGTAGATGTATTTTTCCTCTTATAAACGAGATAAGTCAATTATCCTACGACAATACTCCTTGTCCCTATGACAGCTTTTTATATACTCAAAGAGATCTTTCGACTGATACCCATATTGTCGTTTTTCCATAACTTTTGATTTTGACCCATTTTGACCGGTTTGGCCATTTTTGACCCTTTTGAGGCCCCGTAACTCATTTTCTGTACATTTTGGAGCTTTGTCCCTATTACAACTTTTTATCTACACAACGAGAGCTTTCGAATGATACCGATATGAGTCCGATCTGAGAACTTTAAATTTTGAGCCATTTTGGCCGTTTTTGGCCATTTTTGACCATTTTCGGCCTCATAACTCAAAATGGGTGCATTTTCAGGCATTGACCCTATTACAACTTTTACATTACTCGTCGAGAGCTTTCGAATGATACCAAAATCAGCTCATTTGGACAACTTTCTTATTTTACTCATTTTTACTCACGGGGGTGCTCCGGGAGCACCACTGCTCCCCCGGGGCTCCCCGCGCTTCCGGGAGCAGTTCAAGTCAAGACCTTCAAAATGAGGTATCAACCACCTCTCTACCCCTTTCCAATCTCGAGATAGAGGGGGGGGGACAAGAATCCGGAGAATAAATAATAAATAATAAATAATAAATAACGGACATACCCAAGTTAAAGGGTTGCCTTTTTGTGAAAAAGCGGCAACCCAATAAATAACGGACATACCCAAGTTAAAGGGTTGCCTTTTTGTTGAAAAAGCGGCAACCCAACAAGCATATTGGCATGATGGGGTTGCCGCTGGCATTTTTATTCCGGCTAGAGCCGGAATGTATAAAATGGAAAGTTTGTATGAATTGTGTGTGTTAGTGCTGTTTGATCTAAACGAAGCCCTATCTTCAACGTAGGGCTAGTATAGGAGCTTTTTTGATAAAGACTGTACGGAACCGTTTTATGCAAATTAGGTTTCACTTTATTTATATAAGGGCTAGCGCTGCTTGTCCTTTCGCAGTCTTGGCTGTCAGCAGTCTCATTGACTACGCATATTTCTTGCACCAGTACTGCTAAAAAGCAGCATACAGGTGCTAAAAGAAAAACGCAAAATAAAATGGACATTCTTTCAGAGATTGCTCCAATGAATCAAAAGTTTCCCGTTTCCGTCACTTATCATCTTGTCAAAAATGGGGAGATTTGTAAAGCATTGAATTTGGACAGTGTTCTCACGCAATCGGTGACTTCATAATTGAATAAAACTGATCGTCAACTTTTAATGTGTAACAATTACTTCCTGCTCTTCTTGATCGGGAGCGTAACTAATTATAATCCTCTACATGTATCGAATTACTAGAAAGGGTGTTCGAGTCTCATATATGCGAGGCGTTTCCATTGATCCCAAGTTTGCAGCTTGTCTGCAAGGAGATTTTGAAAGGTCGACGTAGGAATTATGCTCCTTTTGGAGCCAACTTGTTCCTCTTATAAACAAATCAATTTTCCGTGTTGAGTACCACGAAATCCGCTAATTTTCCGGAAATCTCTGTTTCAGTTTCGAAATCAGCGCCATGGAATTAGTCTATGACCAACTTTTGAGAGAAATCGGAGACAAAAAATTTTCTGGCCCAAAATCCGGGTTTTCGTGAATTCCCGGATTTTCAGTTTTTTGGGCATAACTTTCGCTAGACGCATTTTCGGGAAATGTCGCAAGAAGAAAAGTTGTTCAGCTCGACGAGCTCTTTCATTTGAGTACCATATCGACCACTTTTGGAGAAATTTTTCAAAATCCGGAATTTTCCGGGTTCAATATCTCGAAATCCGTAAAATTTTCGGAAATTTCGATTTCACTATCGAAATCAGCGTGGTCGAATTTCCTTATGACGAACGTTTAAGCAAAATCGGAGACAAAAAATTTTTTCGTCCAAAATCCGGGTTTTCGGAAATTCACGGATTTTCCGTTTTTCGGCCATAACTTTCGCTAGGCGCATTTCGGGAAAATGTCGCAAGAAGGAAAGTTGTTCAGCTCGGCGAGCTCTTTCATTTGAATACCATATCGACCACTTTCGGAAAATTTTTCAAAATCCGGAATTTTCCGGGTCCAATATCTCGAAATCCGTAAAATTTCCGGAAATTTCGATTTCGGTTTCGAAATCAGCGTGGTCGAATTACCTTATGACCAACTTTTAAGCAAAATCGGAGACAAAAAATTTTTACGTTTCCCTTGGTCCCCCCTTATCATTTTAAAAAATTCCGGGATTCGCCATTCCCGGAATCCGGGAAGTACCGAACTGCCCGCGCTTCCGGGAGCACTTTAGGTCACCCCCAACCCCCTCTGAAAATTTCAGCCGGATCGGTCCAGCCAATCAAAAGTTAGAGGGGGGGGACACATTCGGCAAGAAATAATAAATAAACAAGCAAATTGGCATGAATGGGTTGCCGCTGCATTATTCCTCTTATACCATTGGGTTTTCCGTTTATAGTATTGGGTTTTCCCCTTAATAGTATTGGGTTTTGCCGATGGTTGCTACAATGGTATAAGATAAACACCTTTTGTTTTTTGTTGATAAGAGGTCGTGATAACGTCTGATCGTCTTAGCTGATCTCTAATCTCAAGCTTCCATTTGTAGTTACCATAAATCTGAAACAAAAACAGCAATGTACATTGTTTATAAAATACAATCAAAGCCTACATTGTCCACGGAGAGGAAACCTCTCTACCTCTTTCGTGCATTGTTCTATCTGTTTTAAATTTCAATTTTTGCTTTTTTTGGCAGCTTGAGAGATATTCGAAGTATAGAACGCACGAAAGAAGCATCCCCATCGCAGTAGGGGCCGCCCCCGATGGCGTGTAGGAGAGCACACGGGTTTTTGTTTTTTTATTTTATTAAAAAATCAAACACAACATTTATATACAACAGTAGCAATACAAGACATACGCAATGTGACACTCATTAAACAGATATTTTCCTAATTTTTGCAGACATGACCAAATTAATGCCAATTCCTTCCATGTATGTTTTCCAAAGCTGTTCAAACTGATGCCAGTCCACACAATGTCGTAGATTTCTTCTGTTGGTTGTGTCAGTAAGCAATGTTAGGTTAAGTGAGATACCATCATGCAGAGAGCAATGAACTACTCTGTAGATATCAACATAACCACAAACTTTAGTTTTAACTTTGCAACTATATACTTGTAGTCAACAGTAGCTACGCTGTCATCCTAGTAATTAAACTGCAGATCTTCAGATGTGAATGTGAGCATTTAGCTGCACATTTTACTTAGTCTAGACAAGTTTAACAAATTTGAATTTAAAGTCAATCTAATGCTAACTGGTCCTGAAAAAGTTTAACATGGTGCTGAACAATTCCACTCTGAAGCTGTAGTTAGCTTGTTGGAAACTCTAACACTAATAATGAGGATAATAAATCCCATCCACTAAATTGCAGCTCCGCATGTGAAGGATACCGTTAACAAAAGCGTCCATCTCAAAAATCAGGCGATTTCTTTAGTGTGAGCAATGAACTGCACACTACTACCGTAAAATTGGAAAAAGGTTTATCGTCTCAAATTTGGTGGTAAGTTTGTAAAGGTTCAACTAGCGAAATGCTACTTGATAAATTCCACATTTTGATGCACGTGTGAGCAATGATCTGCACACCACTTCATGGAAAGTTTGGACAATTTTGTCTTCAAATTGATTCCTACGATTTTTCAACTTTCAACTACTTACATAAGCTCAGTAAACAGCATAAATATCAATTTGGCCACCAACAGAAGATGACTATCTGTGTTTGCGCTCTGTTTATTCAAGATGGAAGAACTTCGTGCAGCTGACATTCCAACTAATCCTACCTCATAATCTATCTGATCCTATGAAATTCAAATTCAAGCAAGTATTTAATGTCAATCAGTATACAAGGCACAACAACAGTGGCAGTTAGCAGAACCAAACACAAACAGAGGAGTTAATAAGAAAATCATAAACCACCAAATAATGAATTGTTAGATACATGGAACAAAACTAACAAACTCCACGACAGATGTCATATTAATGAGCTTGAATCCACAACAGATATGTCATATTAATGAGCTTGAATCAATTTTGTTCTTTTAAAATGGGAACACAGAATATTATCAACTGGTGAGAAGAAGATTGACACGTTCTCACCAACTAAAAATATTCTGCTTTTCAATTAATTTAAAATCAAACAAAAGTTAATATTATAATAATTATATAACGTTTTCAAATGTAGTTTGCTAACAGAACTATTCTAGAAGCAGCGGTCAGTGGTTTCAGTAAAGTGGTACTAGACTATTTTGCTAAAGATGCGAACCAGATAGGAAACAATAGAACACTTAGTAACTGCCAACACACAATGCACACGTACGTAAGAATACAGTTACAAAAACAATGCAAACGAGTTCAGTACAGCAGAATACAGTACAGTTTACAAGATATGTCACAGTCAACAAGATACGACGGATATATATACTTACATATTCAAATATTCCTACTGCTCTCTTGTTATGGATTCGTTATTGTGCTACTGCGTATTATTATATTCTATTAATACTAATACTACTGTTATCTTCTAATGTAAAGGCATGACAATGTTTCTGTACGATCTATTTTCAATCACATCATTTAAAGATGTACAGTGCAAACACTACAAGGTGAGAAGAAGATTGACACGTTCTCTGCCTATGCGTAATGTCTGAACTGTTGATTTAAATTCCTCTGTAGAATTCCGTTACACTACAGAAACAGAGTCACTGTTACCTAATGAACGGTTGTATCATTAGTCAAAAGTTGCTGCTTTAATTTTACATGAATAGATTTGCATTTGATGGACAGTTTCTAATGCATCCGTTTTGATCTATTTAAACATTCATTACGTTATAGTAGCCAGCAAACAATTATGCATATATACACTAACTATATTTGAAACCACGAACACTATACTAGCATCAGGGGCGTATCCAGGGGGGTGGTCCAGGGGGTCCGGACCCACCCCTTTTCGGAAGATTTTTTAAAATTCCGGCTATTTTTGGCCCAAATTTGGCCATTTTTGTAAAAAAATTAGGTCTGGACCCCCCCTTTTCGAGTTGGACCCCCTCCTTTTCAAAATCCTGGATACGCCCCTGACTAGCATACATATATTTAACATTTAGAAGTAGAGTTTCTCAAACACTGTTACAGCACCCTTAAGACCTATTCCTTCTGTCGAAGACATACAGCTTATGCTTTTGCACGTATGTTTAATACATTTTAAAGATAAAAGATTTTACCGTCAACAAACGACCAGGGCTAACAGTAATGCCTGAGAAGAAGATTGACACGTTCTCAGCACGACTGCTTACTCTGATCACTCATTGACAAGTCTTGCATTTTTTCTCAGCCACACTCTGCCCGATTATTTGATATACAAAAGCATAAGCGTATAATACTCTATCCTGAAATTTCAGTTTTCAATTTTTTTCACAATGACAACAACACTTGATACTACCACGGAGAAGTCGGTTAACGCGTTCTCCAGCAGTGCCAGCACCGTTGTCATTCTATCCACCAATATTTTTCTCCACCGTAAACATCTCAAAAAGTTTCGCAACTCTAGGAAATAATTTTTGCAAACTTAATTTCAACAATTCACTTAAGAAATTTACTAGCTTAAGCACTTTGATAAAATTTCAAGTTTTCCAGACATCTTTCAATACTAACCTGGTACAGACTGCATAGACAGACATATGATTAACGCACACTAATAATTATTCTAATAAATAACACTGCAACAAGATACCACTAGTTTCTACACACTAGTTTTTTAACAGTATATACTACGCAGAAACACTATACTACCAGTATTCAAACATTATTGCAGACAGCAACTAACAACGGTAAAGCTAAGAAATAAGGGTAAGAGAAGTAGATTGACACGTTCTCTTCCCTGCAGAGACATACAGGAGGCAGGATGGACAGGGATTACAACCAGTAGTTTATGAGCGTACACCTAAGGCAGTTTTTCAAGAACCAGGAGGTAGGCATTGCTGAGGGTCACATCAGGATGGTCTCGTGCATCTCTGAGAGTCTCGTCGCTAATATAGAGCCATTTCTGGTTCCGATAAACCTGGCAGTCATAGTGTCCAGAATTTATGGTTTCCCCGTAGTGTCTGATAATGGCGGTGCATTTATAGTGGGCACCGCCGAAGACGATATCAGCCCAGTTGAAGTTCTCAAAGTGAATGTTCATACGAGCCAATCCACGACCTCCAGCCAGATATTGGAACAAGGTCACTCGCAGAACGAGAACGTCACCGAATGCGTCAGTGTCGTGCCAGATTTGGCTTCTCTGGCGACCACCACATCGAAGACAGTCGATGTCTTCGTCGGCCATCTCTACAACGCCGCGATGAGCAAAGCGGATAGCCTGTTCAAAGTCAATCAGACCTGAGCCCACTTTCAAGTCTACCACCGGTTCCCGGGTCACTCTAGTGGGTCTAACGTCACTGCACCGGCAGCACCGCACAAACGTTGTGATCTCGTTGCCAAATAGATCTTTGACTCCGTCACTGCAGTGTTCAATGACAGAGCAAAGAAATTCGGCAGCGTCCTGCTGAATGTTCTCAGTATAGTCAACGTTAGTCTTGGATCGCAGCGGGACACTGGACAGCCTGACTATGCCCCGGCGTCGTGACTCATTGAAATACTGGGCCACCTGTTTCTCGATCGGATTCCTGGATCTCAGGCTGATCAAGGCATCCAGCGATGACAGTGTCAATAGTCCCTGAATCACTGTATTCGCGTAACAGCAATTCTCGCCACGGTTATGCATGGCTACGAAATTAACGTCAGAGTCAATTCTGGGGGCAACAGTAGAGGCCGCAGGCACCACCGTGGTCTTTTCTGATTCGCTGGCAGCAGTCACTGACGCCTGAGCAGCTGCAGCAGTGCCAACAGCACCCTTCTTCTTGGCAGGCTTCTGGCGACCCCTCTTCCGACCGGGCTTCACGGGAGCTGGCTTTTCTGCCGCAACGGTAACGGCATCATCAACAGCTGGAGCTGGGGCAGGTGGCAAAGCAGTTTTTACAAACGTTGATGGAACGTTTTTATCTGCTTTGCTCCATTCCACCTGCTCCTGTCGCCTTTGAATAGTGAGATTAGGACCCGGAATAGGCAACATAGTTCCACCGACAGACACAAAGATGGCCTCATGATCCGAATAGTGGGTGGAAATCAGTCCAGCATGGCAAGGCTCGAAATTAGCCCAGACATGATCCAGACCGCTGCCAAGATTGGTGGTACGTCGCCGTATCAGACACCTGAAGCCCTTTGATGTCATCCACTGTTCAAATCTACCAGTTTCCTCAGTGGGGCGTACCATGTCCACATTGAAATCACCCATGATTACTTTGCGTCGACCTCTGGCAAAGGATTCCAGTCCCTCCAGCAGATCAGCCAAGGGCAGACTGGGACTTCGGTACACCATGACCACGGTGAAAGGCTGGTCTCCGCCAACAACAACGGTGAACAGTTCAAGTTTCAGATCATCGTCACCACTCCAGGATGCGCCCAGAATACCACTGCGGCTGTAATATGTTGCCAAACCACGAACACCCTTCGCACGGGAATCAACGACGGGACCAATCAGATGTGGCATCAAAGGCATGGAGTAATTGGCAGCTTCAGAAGGTCTCAGCCGCGACTCAGCAAAACCAATGATTTCGCCCACTGATAACCGAGAGTCAGACGTAATCTGGGCAAAATACTTTCGAAGAGAAGCCACATTCTGATAGATGGCAACTTTTCCCTCTTGAACCAAGTCAATCTCCTCTGTAAGAGAAAACTGACAATCCGGGGACCGTAGACGTTCCATCTCATTGGCTACAGTCTTGCTGGTCTTCACTTTCTTCTTGGAAAAGTTAACCAGAAAAAGTCCCTCCAAAGATGTTACCCGGGACAAGGCTACATAGGTTCCATTTGGAAAGGCAGACCCGCCAGAAAAGTCGACAATGACTTGATTATAGGTATTGCCCTGACTGCGATGGATGGTCTTACCCTCTGCCGGTCGCAAAGGAAACTGATATCGGAAGATTTCAGTCGATTTCAGCATGAACGAACGTTCACATCTGAATATAGGCGTCCAGCGGGGATCAGCCGTCGTCCCAAAGTCACCGAAAATTCCCTGGTCTGGAAGGACAGATTCCAAATAGTCTTTGAAATACTGCCTATTGGCAACCCGAGAATTGGCGCCCACCTTTTTGTTGGAAAAGTGAACCCAAATGATAGTCTGGGCATTCGAGAAGGCCTGAATTGTCCCACCAGATCCATTCACCAACCCATCTTCCACATCCAGGTTGGCAACTACCTCCACCCTCATGCCGAGACATACACGAAGGACAGAGTAGATGCCGCCGGTTTTCTCTGGGCTCAGCTCTTTGGCAATGCTGAGGATGCGCGTGGCTGCATCAGCTCCCTGATTCCCTGCAGGCTGCTTCCGCTTCGACTTTCGTACCAACGTATCAGATGTAAGTCGGTCGATGGCAGGGCTTTCCAGCTTTGAAAGCTTAGACTCGTCATAAGCCTTCTGATTGCAACGTGCAACCTCCTCGTTAGTCATAAATAGCTGGATAGGTTTCTCTTCGCCAACCTGGAACTGACTCAGCATGTCGTCGATCTCATCACGTGTGCGGTTTCGGCCCAACAAGATCGCTTCGTCAGACTCCGTCATGAATTCTGCTCCCAGGCGAACTCGATTCAACAGCTCAGCAAAGCTGGAATCCTTTTGGCGCATAATTTGGTCGAGCTCAACACATTCAACCTGATCTTTCCACAGATTCAAGGTGAATGGAGCATACTGCGCCTTCATATCAATCCACAGTGGCACATCCATGACGGGAGGCAGTTGGTAGGGGTCCCCAATGAAGATGACATGGAGTCCACCAAAGGGAATCCCTAATACACCCATGATGGCCTCCAGACGTCTCATGATTTGCGGCAGGAAATTGCCACCAACCATAGAGAACTCGTCAATGATGATGGCCACAAGTCCCCTGTAGGCATTACGGAGAGTCTGCAGATGTTTCGGGTCCAAACCCCTGTACTCCCCTGCACTGCAGCGCTTTGCAGGAATAGCGAGTCCATTGTGAATGGTCACTCCGTCTGCAAGGAAGGCAGCCATCCCCGTATATGCCATCACCAGGACAGGACTGATGTCCGGATTTGAAGTCCTTTGCCTGCAGATGTTATCGATCCCCTTTCGCAGGCACCGAGCCAGAACGGTTTTTCCAACTCCACCAGGCCCAATGATGGCCACGCAGACTCGTTCATTCTCCTTAATACGATGGAGAATAGTCTCAAAGATGGCTCGCTGTTTTCGGTTCAGAGTTGGGACGGTAGCCAAAAATTCATCTTCTGTCATGCCACCGTGAATAGCTTCGGCAGTTACCTGCTCCAGCTCTCGGAATCCCCCATCCGTGCCCATGTCGTATTCCAAGGATTCCGTTTCCCAACCCTGGGAGGACGCAAGCTGACGTTCTCGTTCGGCATCGATTCTATCCTGGTCAGCTTCCTGCTGCATGATACCACCTAAAAACACAAAGAACATACTATAGCAATTGCTTTATTGAGAAGATCAGATACTCCTGAAATAAAAAGATTAGCAATTACATACACACACAACAGTTAAAGTACAAAAAATCCTCATACTCAACTATATACATGGTGATACCTCCAAATTTCTGATAATATCTACAGACTTTCTCAACACTCCCTTAAACAGCTTTCTTAACTTAGCTTCCTTAACAACTTAGCTAATTACCTACCAGCCCACTAATCCGCAACTATACCTATTTCCACATAACCACAGCATAAACATATACATAATATACAACACAATATGTAAAACTAGAAATATTATAAACCAAATCATATCTCACCTCCTAAATCCATTTGACGGAAATCTTCATGTTCCAAATTCATGGCATGTTCAATTGCAGCATCAAATTGAACATTGTCCAGGCGATAGAGATCCATCCGCTCGGACAGCCGATCCTTGACCGCATTGAAGTGGTCCTTGAAGGATTCATAACCACCAATCAGGTCGTAGTCTTCATTCCTGTAGGGGAGGAACAGCATCAGTCGTTCTCGATAGTATAGTTCCGGTTCAACTTCAACCTTGAACCGAACACATCGAAGGATCTTCGGCTTCTTACGACGACGCATCACTCCCATGTTAGGAATTTCGAATTCGTCAGGAAAGTACTCCTCTATGGGAATTTCATCCGGAGCCTCCACCGTCTGATCTTCGACGTCTTCATCCTCGTTCACTTGTCTGATTTCCTCCTCCGATCGTTTATATCCCTTTCTTCGTTCGAATGGCACATACTCATACTCAGTGGCAAATGTAGCGAGGCACATATACTCCACTGATCGCGGACGCATCGTGTACCTCGTGAGCATGTTTACCATCTCAATGTCAGTAGAATTTGGATTTTTCTGCAGCATCTCCTGCAAAGTCTCGGCATCCTTCAGCATCACCGTGCGCCGCTCGGGAGGAGACGTGTTCACGAATATGACATCTCGGCTGCAGTCCACTAGTTTCAGCTGAAGAACGAGGTAGCCACTTTCCATTTTGCAGATCTCCGATGACTTCAAGAACGCATTTCCAAGAAGCTGCATTTGACGCTTCAAGTCAGCATTCCCATCGACAACTTCTCTGCGAACAGATGACAGGAGATCGCTGATGGCATAGTTGGACTTTAGGATATAGCCGATTATGTATTCGGCAACGGCATATTCGTCCAGTGGAATCTGAGCATCCATGTTGGCACGCCAATGCTTCAGAGTTTCCGGATTGTAAGCGTTGACACGAATGTCGCAAAGGTCCCGCTTCAGAAAATATTTTCTGGAAGAAATGCTGGCACGGACACACATGATGTAGCGATCCAGGTCACATTCGAGGTATTCCAGTAAATCCTCAAACGTTTTCAAGGCTTTGATTTCCTCCACCTCCTTTGGATCCGTCTGCTTGATTTCACGACGTTCACCAGCATGCACGCGCAGAATCCTCTTCAGCTCAGAATGCTCTTCACGTAGGCTCTTCAGTTCTTCCTTCGAAACGTGCCTCGGTTGAGAACAGGAAACAGGAAGCGGAGCCACGTTATCGTCAACATCCATACTGGCCAACTGACGATCTTCATCATCCACAGTCCGCTGCGATGCTGAACGAACTATTTGATCGATTTCGTCCAATCTGTCTTCATCAGTCGACTGATCTGCGTCAGCCGTTCCAACAGTCAGGGGCTCTAGGATGACGGTCATGGGCATGGGCTCGATCGGATAGCCAAATCGACAACTGGATTCCGGGCCCCGTTTTTCGCAAGTAGGCCGATGAGTATGGACCTGGACAGACACATCGACATCAGCCATACAGTGCTTATCGCAAGCACAAGAAATCACGCTATCGATGTAGGCAGCAATGACTTCAGGAGCCGCTGTTTCAAAGTCTGGAGCGCCTTCACACCAGAACAACCCATGAGTATGTACCTGTCCACGAGTTTGAAACTCATTGCGGACAAAGAAATCCCTCATTTGGCCCAGGGGACTCTCCGGATGACGAAGCGTCCGCTTGATAAATGTCTGCAGTAGGCGGTCGTAGTAACGAGCGATGAATACACTGCCTTCGTTCTGCAGTCGGCACATTTCCTCGAATGAGATGGAACTGACGTCTTCTTCGCTGATTGTTTCGCCATCCAATTCCGCCTTCAACATCACAATCAGCTCAGTCCAACGACTTTCGGCCACCGAAACAGTCAAATAGATTGAAGGACCACCAAGTTGACGAATCATAGCGAATAGATCCTTCTTCTTGGCATCGTGCCATCCAGGACTGCTTCGAACATTTCTGGTAAAGTTGAAGGCTTGATTCTTCCTGGCCAGTTCTTCCACTACCTTCCCATGGACGATGTCTGAAACTGTATAGGCTCGTCCACCATGTCCTTTCGCCTGTTGTTGCATGCCAACCGATATGCCGTCCGCGACACGTTGGACCTGCAGCTTCTTCGCCTGAAAGAAGATGCTGTCATCGCACATCTGAAACCGCTTATCCTCCATACGCATGGAGTATTTCGCGCGATCAGCTATCGACATTGTCGTCTCAGGCACATCTTCGCCGCCGTACAGTTGAGGAAAGCAAAGAGCTTCAGTTTCCGAGGACAACAGCAAAGGCATTGGCTTGTTGCCTTCGCCAGGGTTAACAATCAGCTTCTTCTCTCCCAAATCATACATCTCTGCAATCACCATCTGATTCTCGTCATCGGGATCATTCGGAGCCAGCATAGTGGGTTGGTTGGTAGCCATCAGACGTTTGTCGACAGGTTCTTCCTCCCATTCGCTGTCACTATCTTCGTCCCCATTCTCACCACTCTTCGTCGGACCAGCACGACCCTCATCAGGCTCAACCGTGTCCTCAGACTGGCAACAACAGTCATCTGTACCATGAGCAGGGCATCTGCTAGTATCAATGCCTTCCACAATGCCCTCCGGCTCGATCATCATGGCCAGAGACTCATCCTGTCGAAGGGAATTAAGGAAGCGACTCACGTCAAAATCAACGTTGTCCCGATAAAGACGACTGTTTTCATAGAGCCAACGGCTTGCTGATAGGACCTTGGACACGCGGATGCGCTCCCGCCGATGAGCACCCAACTTCTTCATCCGCCGTAATTCCACCACGATGGTAGAACAGTCTGATAAGGTACGGGGAAGCTGACCAATTGAACGATCCAGTTTGCAGGGCACACAGACAACGTTGCCGTACAAACGTTGCTGCTTGCAAACAGGCATCTGGCGGATTCGCATGAAAGGAATGGCTGCAGCCACCAAATTGACCTCAAGGGGGCGCAAATCCTGCAGTTCGGGCACAATAACAGGAAGCCTGAAGTTTCCAGGTCGCAGTCGGGGGGTTTCACCAGCACGTAGCTTATCCCGACAATAACGGCAGACCTTCTTCACCAGTTTTCCTTCTGCCTCCCGTCTGCGGCAAGGTTCACAGTCTGCGTCTTGATACAGTTCTTCAATCTTCAGTGCAATGTCCCGATTTCGCATTTTGTCCACCACCGACAACGTATCCGGATACAGTTTCTGATGGCATACACAACAGACATCTGTCGGGCCCATGAGCCGCATTTGCTCAAAGTGTTCCCAACAGCCACCTTCCTCTCTTAGCCGTTGTCTTCTTTCTCGATCTCTCTTCCGTTCCTCCGCCAACAGCACAGGATCAGACCGCCGTGTCTTCATACGTGTACGTTGCTTCTGAGCTTCTGCGGGGTCGTCTTGACGCGCCCGCATACGCTCACGCATCGTATCACGCTGTTTCTGAGCCTCCATAGGATCCTGATAGCGCTCCTGCATCCGTTCACGCTGTCTCTGACTCTCCACGGGATCCTGGTACCGCTCCTGCATACGTTCACGCTGTTTCTGACCCTCCACGGGATCCTGGTACCGCTCCTGCATACGTTCACGCTGTCTCTGAGCTTCCACTGGATCCTCGTACCGCTCCTGCATACGTTCACGCATCGTATCACGCTGTTTCTGACCCTCCACGGGATCCTGATACCGTTCCTGCATACGTTCACGCTGTCTCTGAGCTTCCACTGGATCCTCGTACCGCTCCTGCATACGTTCACGCTGTCTCTGAGCTTCCACTGGATCCTCGTACCGCTCCTGCATACGTTCACGCTGTCTCTGAGCTTCCACTGGATCCTCGTACCGCTCCTGCATACGTTCACGCATCGTATCACGCTGTTTCTGACCCTCCACGGGATCCTGATACCGTTCCTGCATACGTTCACGCTGTTTCTGGCCTTCCAACGGATCCTGATAGCGCTCCCGACTCTGTATCCTCATCCTTTCGCGATGTTTCTGTCTTTCCACTGGATCTTCATACCGTTTCTTCATATATTCTCTTGACACAGCCCGCTTTCTTTCCTCAGCTGATACATACTCACACTCCGATCTTCTTCGTTTCCGCTCAGGTGACTCTACACCAGTAGCCACGCTTACTTCCGATAAATCCCTGTCGCTCCCATCTTCTATCTGTTCCAATTTCTTCTGAGCACGTTGTTTCCGCTTTCTCTCCGCATCTTTAGCTTTCTTCTTCTCTGCCTGCAGTCTTAAATTAGGACGCTTCCTTCCCATTTCGAAAATACTACAAAGACAATGAATCCAAACAATATGTACTGTAATCCATCTCTGCTAAAATTACAAAAGTAACTATTACATTTATACAACAACCATAACATTTACTTTCCATTCCCCATATACTGGCATTTTTTAGGGTTTTGAAATTAGTTTGGGGGCGGTTAGCGGGCTTGTACTACCCCCGGATCTATATTGAGTAAAGAGTGGGGATTTTAAAAGAAATGTTGGGGCTTCCGAAAAGTGGGGTGGGGGCGAGCCAAAGGTAAAATATACCGAAATTTTTAGCGAAAAATTAGCATTTTTAAGGTAAAAACGCAAAAAATTGATGTTTTTAAGCTTATTAGCTAAAACTTGAGAAAAGTTTTGAAAATTTGACCTCAAAAACCTAATTTTTTGACACTTTTGGGCGACCCCCAAAAAGTGGGTGGGGGCTTGCCGAAAAGTGGGGGGGGCTACGAAAAGTGGAGGGCGAAACGAAAAGATGGGGTTCCCCCCCCACTAAAAAATGCCAGATATAATAGCCAACACAACCAGCCAGGAGGAGAGGCGGCGAGCAGAGGGAAGACGTTGTGAAACCCCTAACTACAGATTTACAAAAATTTATCTGAAAATTTAATTTTAAAAAGAACTGCAAACAAAATTCATTAATTAAAAACAATATAGTCTTTCAACATGACACCTTCAAAAACTCCATACTGCGCCTATTTCAACCTTCCACAAAATTTGCTCCCAAAATTTCAAACAACACCTTATCCATACAAAGGAGAATCAAAAACTACTGTCCTATTACAACCTCCCACAAAATTTTCTCCCAAAATTTTAAACAATAATACCTGTCCAGTGAATGATGTAGTTATCTTTTATAATCTGCATATATATACACACAGCACTTATTCTAATTCAAGGTGATAAACACCCTAACGATAATCAAACAATCGAAATCGCCCTCGGGCTAGCGGGCTTCCCCCTTAATGACGTCAACATTTTTGGCAAATATGGACTAATTTTCAAAAGTTTTCCGGCTTCGCCAGAGATTTTTACGTAAAAATAGCTATGTTTGGCTTAATCCTGGCATATTTGAGAACTTTTTGTGTTTCATCATTCAAAATATGCCGAAAAATGCCATTTTTGGCTTATTTTTTTACAAAAATCTCCCCGCCCCGGGAAGTTTCTCCCCCTCGCCCGGGCCCGAGAATCCACCCCCACAAAATCCTTAAAAATACCCTGTAAAACAATCAATTTTTCACCAAGCCTCTCAGCCATAAGCCCAACTTAACAAATTCTCTTTTTTCCACTTCAATAAACCCTCCAGTGAACTTCTAGAATAAGCACATCATATACCAAAAGATAACAACGACATTATCCACTAGGACATTAATTTAGGGCAATGCGTAAAACACAGCACATATCAACTAAAATGTGCGTGCACAAACCGACTTAGCAAAGCCCACGTCAATCACCATGCAAAATCAAAATTATATACTGGATACACACCCCGCAACCGAAAACAAATTCTCATTTTTCCGCCTACTACTTCTCCCCACTATGCCAACACCCTACACAGAAACGGACCCCCTATCACGTGTTCGTGAGCCTTCATCCCTTCTCAAACCCACATGCCTTCATCCCATCTCAAACCCACATGCCAAATCGGTCTACCCAATCTAAAGTTAGAGCTTTCGAATGATAACCATATTGGGCGGTTTCTGCTACTTTCAATCTTGACCATTTGCAGCATCACCGTATCGAGTACTTTCGCATGTCGCATCGGGGTGAGCCCCCCAGGTGTCCGGTAGCACTTCATGACAACCCTAACTCACGTGCAAAATTTCAGCGAAATCGACAAACCCAGTCAAAAGTAAAAGCACTTTACATCAATTTTGACCCATTTTGGCCCGGTTTTGACCATTTTTGATCCCTTTGAGGCCCCTGGCCCCGTAACTCGTCTTCTGTAGCGCTTTGGCCCTATTATAACTTGTTATATACGCAACGAGAGCTTTCGAAGGATACTCATATTGAATGGTTTCCGTTACTTTCTATTTTGACCCATTTGACCGGTTTTGACCCTTTGAGGCCCCGTAACTCATTTTCTGTACATTTTGGTGCTTTTGCCCTATTACAACTTTTTATCTACTCAACGAGACCATTCGAATGACACCGGTATCGATCGGATCCGACAAATTTCAATTTTCACCCATTTTGGCCGATTTTGGCCATTTTTGACCCATTTGAGACCCCGTAACTTATTTTCTGTACATTTTGGTGCTTTGGGCCTATTACAACTTTTTATCTATGCAACGAGAGCTTTCGAATGATACCGGTATCGACCGGATCCGACAATTTTCAGTTTTGACCCATTTTGGCCGGTTTTGGCCATTTTTGACCCCTTGAGACCCCGTAACTTATTTTCGGTACATTTTGGTGCTTTGGGCCTATTACAACTTTTTATCTACTCAAGGAAAGCTTTCCAATGACACCGGTATCAATCGGATCCGACAAATTTCAATTTTGACCCATTTTGCCCGGTTTTGGCCATTTTTGACCCCTTTGAGACCCCGTAACTTATTTTCTGTACATTTTGGTGCTTTGGGCCTATTACAACTTTTTATCTATGCAACGAGAGCTTTCGAATGATACCCATATGAACCCAATTGGACAACTTTCAATTTTTACCATTTGCAGCATCACCGTATCGAGTACTTTCACCCTGAGTCGTACCGGGTCGCCCAGGAGATATGCAAACCTCCAAGTCAAGCCCTTCAAAATGAGGTATCAACCACCTCTCTACCCCTTACCAATCTCGAGATCTGGGGGTGGACACATTCGGCAAGAAATAATAAATAATAATAATAAATAATAATAATAAATAACGGACATACCCAAGTTAAAGGGTTGCCTTTTTGTTGAAAAAGCGGCAACCCAATAAATGCAAGAATGTGTTGCCCACAACTGGTTTTTCTGTTTATTTTTTTGCCATAACTTTCACCAGAAGCATTTCCGGAAAATACGGTAATGATGAAAATTACTCAGCACGACGAGCGCTTTCATTTGAGTACCATATCGACCACTTTCGGAAAAATTTTTCAAAATCCGGAATTTTCCGGATCGAATATCTCGAAATCCGACATTTTCCGGAAATTTCGATTTCAGTTTCGAAATCAGCGCGGTCGAGTTACCCTATGACCAACTTTTGAGCGAAATCGGAGACAAAAAATTTTTTGGTCCAAAATCCGGGTTTCCGTGAATTACCGGATTTTCCGTTTTTCGGCCATAACTTTCGCTACACGCATTTCCGGAAAATGTCGCAAGAAGGAAAGTTGTTCAGCTCGACGAGCTCTTTCATTTGAGTACCATATCAACCACTTTTGAAGAAATTTTTCAAAACCCGAAATTTTCCGGGTCTAATATCTCGAAATCCGTAAATTTTCCGGAAATTTCGATTTCAGTTTCGAAATCAGCGTGGTCGAGTTACCCTATGACTAACTTTTGAGCGAAATCGGAGACAAAAAATTTTTGACCAAATTTTGGATTTTGAAATTTCGCCTTGGTCCCCCCTTACCAACCGAAAAATTCCGAGATTCACCATTCCCGGAATCCGGAAGGTATCGGAGCCATCCTGCTTCCCGGAGATGTCCTAGTCAAGGGCTTCAAAATGAGGTATCAACCACCCCTGTACCCCTTCCCAATCTCGAGATCTAGGGGGGGGACAGACGGATAATAATAATAATAATAACAAGCAAATTGGCATGAATGGGTTGCCGCTGGCATTTTTCCTCTTATAACCGGGATAAATCAATTATCCTACGAAATTACTCCTTGTCCCTATGACAACTTTTTTTTTTTTTAAACCAAATTTTGGATTGTAACTTTATTGTGGGGTTTCGACCATTTTTTTTTTTTTTCCATTCTGACTGGTTTCGGCCTTTTTTGACCCCTTTCATGCCCCGTAACTCACTTTCTGTACAGTTTCGTGCTGTGGCGGTATGACAATTGTTTATCTACTCAACGAGAGCTCTCGAATGATACCGGCATCGACCGGATACGACAATTTTCAGTTTTGACCCATTTTGGACGGTTTTGCCCATTTTGGACCCCTTTGGAGCCCTGTAACTCATTTTCTGTACATTTTGGTGCTTAGAACCTATTACAACTTTTTATCTACTCAACGAGTGCTTTAGAATGATGCCGGTATCGACCGGATCCGACAATTTTCAATTTTGACCCATTTCAGCCGGTTTTGGTCATTTTTGACCCCTTTGAGTCCCCGTAGCCAATTTTCTGTACATTTTGGTGCTTTGGCCCTATTACAACTTTTTATCTACGCAACGAGAGCTTTCGAATGATACCAATATGCGTCCGATCTGAGAACTTTCAATTTTGAGCCATTTTGGCCGGTTTTGGCCATTTGCCACCATTTTTCGCCTCATAACTCAAAATGAGTGCATTTTCAGGCCTTGACCCAATTACAACTTTTTCTTTACTCGTCGAGAGCTTTCGAATGATACCAAAATTAGCTCATTTGGACAACTTTTTTATTTTACTCATTTTTACTCACGGGGCTGCTCCGGGAGCACCTCTGCTCCCCCGGGGCTCCCCGCGCTTCCGGGAGCAGTTCAAGTCAAGACCTTCAAAATGAGGTATCAACCACCTCTCTACTCCTTTCCAATCTCGAGATAGAGGGGGGGGACACATACGGCAAGAAATAATAAATAACAAGCAAAGTGGCATGAATGGGTTGCCGCTGCATTTTTCCTCTTATAAATAAGATAAGTCAATTATCCTACGATATTACCCCTTGTCCCTATGACAGCTTTTTATATACTCAAAGAGATCTTTCGATTGATACCCATATTGTCGTTTTCCATAACTTTTGATTTTGACCCATTTTGGCCGGCTTTGGACATATTTGACCCCTTTGAGGCCCCGTAACTCATTTTCTGTACATTTTGGTGCTTTGACCCTATTACAACGTTTCATCTACTCAACGAGAGCTTTCGAATGATATCCATATTGGGCGGTCTCGGTTACTTTCAATTTTGACCCATTTTGACCGGTTTTGTCCATTTTTGACCCCTTTGGAGCCCCGTAACTCATTTTCTGTAAATTTTGGTGCTCTGAACCTATTACAACTTTTTATCTACGCAACGAGAGCTTTCAAATGATACCGATATGAGCCCGATCTGAGAACTTTCAATTTTGAGCCATTTCGGCCGTTTTTGGCCATTTTTGACCATTTTCGGCCTCATAACTCAAAATCAGTGCATTTTCAGGCCTTGACCCTATTACAACTTTTTCATTACTCGCCGAGAGCTTTCGAATGATACCAAAATTAGCTCATTTGGACAACTTTTTTATTTTACTCATTTTTACTCACGGGGGTGCTCCGGGAGCACCTCTGCCCCCCCGGGGCTCCCCCCGCTTCCGGGAGCAGTTCAAGTCAAGACCTTCAAAATGAGGTATCAACCACCTCTCTACCCCTTTCCAATCTCGAGATAGAGGGGGGGGACAAGAATCCGGAGAATAATAATAATAATAATAAATAATAATAATAATAAATAACGGACATACCCAAGTTAAAGGGTTGCCTTTTTGTTGAAAAAGCGGCAACCCAATAAATAAATAAATAAATAACGGACATACCCAAGTTAAAGGGTTGCCTTTTTGTTGAAAAAGCGGCAACCCAATAAATCCTACCGGCATCAACGGGTTGTCGCAGCCATTTTTCCTCTTATCTACTGGGCCAAAACTCAGTTTTGGCACATATGCAAGACTTGGCCCTATTACAGCTTTCTCTCAGCTGGATGAGAGCTTTCGAATGATACCGAAATTAGCAGGATTCGGCAACTTTCATTTTTGACCTATTTTAAAAATATCAGCGATAGCGTATCGAGGGTCAAAACGCAATTTTGCTACATTTTCAAAATTTGGCCCTATTACAACTTTTTCTCAGCTCGATGAGAGCTTTCGAATGATACCAATATTGCCCCTAAAAGACTGCTTTCAATTTTGACCATATTTGCATAATGGTTGCCCATAAAAGGGCAGTTGGGATAAGAGATTTTCGATAATTATTGCTAAACGTTATTTAATACAGCCTCTTAAAACGTCTTCTAGCAAATTCACCAGCTCAGCTTAACTAACAGGGTCAAAAACTCTTATATTAGGCGTTTCTGGGCAGTTTGCTCACTTTTGCGGTCTCCAACAGTGTAACTTTTGGCTATATCTCGAGATCCACAAGGGTTAGGAAAATTTCGATTGCAGATTTGGAATCTACGTCCCCGGGTTACCCTAGGATCAACTTTTGAACCAAATCGGAGACAAAAAATTTTTGACCATTTTTTAGAATCGCCTTGGTCCCCCCTTACGATTTTAAAAATTCCGGGAGCCACCATTCCCGGAATCCGGGAGATATCGGGCTGCCCCCACTTCCGGTACCACTTCATGCCACCCTACTACTATGGTGAGAATTTCAGCCCGATCGGTCCAGCCAATCTCGAGAAAAAGGGGGGGGACAAAGTGTTGACCGGAATAATAAATAAAGAAACTTAGCCATATCAAAGGGTTGTCTTTTTTTTAAAAAAAATGCGACAACCCAATAAATCCTACCGGCATCAACGGGTTGTCGCGCATTTTCCTCTTATTCCTCTGTGCTTATATTGGCTCGGGCTAAAACTCAGTTTTGGAACATTTTCAGACTTGGGCCCTATCACAACTTTTCCCTACTCGCTGAGAGCTTTCGAATAAGTACCATATTGACAACTTTTAGGACAATTTTTAAAATTCTGGTTTTTCCGGGAATTCCCGGATTTTCAGTTTTTGGCTGTAATTTTCGCTGGACGCATTTCCGGAAAATGTCGCAAGAAGGAAAGTTGCTCAGCTCGACGAGTTCTTTCATTTGAGTACCATATTGACCACTTTCCGAAAAATTTTTCAAAATCCGGAATTTTCCGGGCCTAATATCTCGAAATCCGTGAATTTTCCGGGAATTTAAATTTCAGATTCGAAATCAGCACCACCGACTCACCCTATGACCAACTTTTAAGCAAAATCCGAGACAAAAAATTTTTAAGTCCAAAATCCGGGTTTTTGTGAATTCCCGGATTTTCAGTTTTTCGGCTATAACTTTCACTAGACACATTTCCGGAAAATGTCGCAAGAAGGAAAGTTGTTCAGCTCGGCGAGCTCTTTTATTTGAGTACCATATCGACCACTTTTGGAGAAATTTTTCAAAATCCGGAATTTTCCGGGTCGAATATCTCGAAATCCGGAAATTTTCCGGAAATTTCGATTTCAGTTTCGAAATCAGCGTGGTCGACTTACCCTATGACCAACTTTTAAGCAAAATCGGAGACAAAAAATTTTTACGTTTCCCTTGGTCCCCCCTTACGATTTTTAAAATTCCGGGATTCGCCATTCCCGGAATCCGGGAGATATCGAGATGCCCTTACAAACGGGAGCACTTCAGGTCACCCTACAACTATGGTGAGAATTTCAGCCCGATCGGTCCAGCCAATCTCGAGAAAAAGGGGGGGGGACACAAATGTTGACCGGAATAATAAATAAATAAATAAATAAATAAATAAATAAAGAAACTTAGCCATATCAAAGGGTTGTCTTTTTTTTTAAAAAAATGCGACAACCCAATAATCATAATAAATCCTACCGGCATCAACGGGTTGTCGCGCATTTTCCTCTTATTCCTCTGTGCTTATATCGGCTCGGGCTCAAACTCAGTTTTGGAACATTTTCAGACTTTGGCTCTATCACAACTTTTCTACTATCCCTACTCGCTGAGATCTTTCGAATAAGTACCATATTTACAACTTTTAGGACAGTTTTTAAAATTCCGGTTTTTCCGGGAATTCCCAGATTTTCAGTTTTTCGGCTGTAATTTTCGCTGGACGCATTTCCGGAAAATGTCGCAAGAAGGAAAGTTGCTCAGCTCGACGAGTTCTTTCATTTGAGTACCATATTGACCACTTTCCGAAAAAATTTTCAAAATCCGGAATTTTCCGGGCCTAATATCTCGAAATCCGTGAATTTTCCGGGAATTTCAATTTCAGATTCGAAATCAGCACCACCGACTTACCCTATGACCAACTTTTAAGCAAAATCCGAGACAAAAAAATTTTTAAGTCCAAAATCCGGGTTTTCGTGAATTCCCGGATTTTCAGTTTTTCGGCTATAACTTTCGCTAGACGCATTTCCGGAAAATGTCGCAAGAAGGAAAGTTGTTCAGCTCGGCGAGCTCTTTCATTTGAGTACCATATCGATCACTTTTGGAGAAATTTTTCAAAATCCGGAATTTTCCGGGTCGAATATCTCGAAATCCGAAAATTTTCCGGAAATTTCGATTTCAGTTTCGAAATCAGCGTGGTCGACTTACCCTATGACCAACTTTTAAGCAAAATCGGAAACAAAAAATTTTTACGTTTCCCTTGGTCCCCCCTTACGATTTTTAAAATTCCGGGATTCGCCATTCCCGGAATCCGGGAGATATCGGGATGCCCTTACAAACGGGAGCACTTCAGGTCACCCTACAACTATGGTGAGAATTTCAGCCCGATCGGTCCAGCCAATCTCGAGAAAAAGGGGGGGGACACAAATGTTGACCGGAATAATAAATAAACAAGCTTATTTGCATGAATGGGTTGCCGCTGGCATCCGCGAGCTTTCGAATGATACCAAAATTAGCTCATTTGGACAACTTTTTTATTTTACTCATTTTTACTCACGGGGGTGCTCCGGGAGCACCTCTGCTCCCCCGGGGCTCCCCGCGCTTCCGGGAGCAGTTCAAGTCAAGACCTTCAAAATGAGGTATCAACCACCTCTCTACCCCTTTCCAATCTCGAGATAGAGGGGGGGGGACAAGAATCCGGAGAAGAAATAAATAATAACAAGCGAAGTGGCATGAACGGGTTGCCGCTGCATTTTTCCTCTTATAAACAAGATAAGTAAATTATCCTACGATATTACTCCTTGTCCCTATGACAACTTTTTATACATATACTCAAAGAGATCTTTCGATTGATACCCATATTGTCGTTTTTCCATAACTTTTGATTTTGACCCATTTTGGCCGTTTTTGGACATTTTTGACCCCTTTGAGGCCCCGTAACTCATTTTCTCTACATTTTGGTGCTTTGGCCCTATTACAACCTTTTATCTACTCAGCGAGAGCTTTCGAATGACACCCATATCGACCGGATCCGACAATTTTCAATTTTGAGCCATTTTGGCCGTTTTTGGCCATTTTTGACCATTTTCGGCATCATAACTCAAAATGGGTGCATTTTCAGGCCTTGACCCTATTACAACTTTTTCATTACTCGCCGAGAGCTTTCGAATGATACCAAAATTAGCTCATTTGGAGAACTTTTTTATTTTACTCATTTTTACTCACGGGGGTGCTCCGGGAGCACCTCTGCTCCCCCGGGGCTCCCCGCGCTTCCGGGAGCAGTTCAAGTCAAGACCTTCAAAATGAGGTATCAACCACCTCTCTACCCCTTTCCAATCTCGAGATAGAGGGGGGGGACAAGAATCCGGAGAATAATAATAATAAACAAGCAAATTGGCATGAATGGGTTGCCGCTGCATTATTCCTCTTATACCATTGGGTTTTCCGTTTATAGGATTGGGTTTTCCCCTTAATAGTATTGGGTTTTGCCGATGATTGCTACAATGGTATAAGATAAACACCTTTTGTTTTTTGTTGATAAGAGGTCCTGATAACGTCTGATCGTCTTAGCTGATCTCTGATCTCAAGCTTCCATCTGTAGTTACCATAAATCTGAAACACAAAAACAGCAATATACATTGTTTATAAAATACAATCAAAGCCTACATTGTCCACGGAGAGGAAACCTCTCTACCTCTTTCGTGCATTGTTCTATCTGTTTTAAATTTCAATTTTTGCTTTTTTTTTGTCAACTTGAGACATAGTCGAAGCATAGAACGCACGAAAGAAGCATCCCCATCGCAGTAGGGGCCGCCCCCGATGGCGTGTAGGAGAGCACACGGGTTTTTGTTTTTTTTATTTTATTAAAAAATCAACACATTTATATACAACAGTAACAATGCAAAATACAACATTACGGTCACCCGTAGGATATTTCAAGCTTGTCTGTTGATGCCAATCCATTCCACGTCGTTGCCTTCCGTTTGATGTGTAAGTAATATATGTTTGGTTAAGCGATACCATCATTCAGAGAGCAATGAACTACTCTGTAGGTACCAGTATAACCGCATCCTATTAAAATTTTAGACGTAACTTTGCACAGCTAAAGTAGTTAGTATTATTCAAATTTCAAACGTAAGTGTGAGCAATGAACTACACACTGACCACTGAATCCAAGAAGATAACTTGAAGCAAAAAGTTGAAATTTTAACTTTACACGAAGTATTTTGTCGAGACTTCTAGATTAAAGAGTTAAACCCTACTATATATACTCTACTCTACTATATATATATATATATATATATATATATATATATATATATATATATATATATATATATATATATATATATATATATATATATATATATATACTGTATTTATAAATGGTGTTTTGAGTGTGAGCAATGAACTAGACATTGGCATCGTAAAATTAGAAACATTTTCTCCTCAGAATTATTGATGTTTGTAAAACATTCAACTGATATATTAAGCTTAGCAAAGCGTCTCGTAATAAAATGCATTGTGTTCACCTACCTATATACTGAACAAAGATCTTTGCCTATGCTATTTCTTGCAAATTTGAAATATTACGCACAGCTGATATCAATCTTCGCAATTCTTCACTAGTCCTATCAAAATCAAAATTAAGTATAGTATTTAATGACGGATAGTATACAAAGGATAACAACTGACAGTAAACTGAAACACCTGAACAGTACGGTAAGTAAGAGAAACAGAATTCAATTATACTAGTAGTAAACAGTTAGACATAGAGCGAACAAAGAAAATACATATATATATAGATTCCAGAAACCAATGTGTTACAATGTGAAGATCAATTTGGATCATGTGGAATAAAAAAACAGAATATTCTCAACTGGAGAGAAGAAGATTAACACATTCTCACCAATTAAAAACATTCTGTTTCCATAACTTTTGATGCATTCAAAATTTATTTTGTTACGTTTATTTGAGTGTTGCAGTATATATTTCTTGCTTACTTTCATTTATTAGAAAGCGTTCTCAGTGCGTTTTCAAGATTTAGTTACACTAAAGCGGGATGTAGCAGCATCCAAAGTACAGCTACAAATAACAGATACAGACACAATACGATGCAACTCTACAAAACACAACAATACAGTACACAACAAAGCTGACATTCTATAAAATACAGCGGATGTACTAAATCTACTTTTCTATGCCTGATTATAACCAAATTTTGATAATCTGAAGAGATGACTATGTTTCTGTACAATATATTTTGAATGAAATATTTTAAATGTTCACAGTACAGACACTACAAGATGAGAAGAAGATTTACACATTCTCTATCCTATACGTAGTCACTGAACTGGCGTTTTAGGCTCTATTCTAGGATTCCAATGATTTCATACAGAAACAAAGGCACTTTGATATGACTGCTAAAGTGATTCTTTGCATTTTTCAATATGCGAAATTTGATCATGTGTTCACTAAGGACGAATTCGTTTGACCAATTTTGGTAATCTGAACACATCACTATGTTTCTGTACAATTAATTTTGAATGAAGTATTCTAAATATTCACAGTGCAGACACTACAAGATGAGAAGAAGATTAACACATTCTCTATCCTATACGTAGTTACTGAACTGGCGTTTTAGGCTCTGCAGTACGATTCCAGTGATTTCGAACAGAAACAAAGGCACTGTTACTCGTTGCAAAAGTGGCTTTTTTCAATTTTTCAAAGTCTATATATAAACTTTGATTATACATTATCTACTGATGAATTCACTTGACCAACTTTAAACATTCATTACGCTATATGATCAACAAACAATTACACATTTTGTGAACGAAACTAAAACACTGACATGCATTTGCAACAGACTGGTCACACAAACACTGCTTCATCACGCATTCTTATTACTATTGTTTCAACCTATATATAACAATAATATTGCGTACTTATACTTTCGCATACGTAGGTTACCAGATGCTGAAATCTAGTTTTGCTGTCAGCAAACAACCAGAACAAACAGTAACTTCCGAGAAGAAGATTGACACATTCTCATCGCCACTGCTTATACTGATCACTCCCTGACTATTGCAATTTTGGAAGTCTTTTTTCACAACAACAATAGCACTTAACACTCTTACTGAGAAGTCGATTGACGCATTCTCAAACAGCGCCAAGTGCTCTTGTCAAAATTTCTTTAAATAACTAAAAAATTCCATGACAGTTACGAACTTAAGTAGCTTCAGGATCAATTCCAACGTTACGTTGATATATTCATATATCCGTCTACATATTACATCAATACTCATATCAACAGACACTAATAGTGATTCTAATAGTAATGGAACACAAATAGCTAGTTTCTACATTAACACTAAATCTAACAGTACAAAGCATAATTCCAAACAATAATAAACAATAGGGTAAGAGAAGTAGATTGACTCATTCTCTACACCACAACATTGGGATAGGACATACGGGTCAGAGAAGCAGATTGACTCATTCTCTACACCACAACATTGGGATAGGACATACGGGTA
>JASAND010021744.1:0-38719 GCA_030248195.1 Trissonchulus latispiculum
CGTTACTTTCACTACACCGCCCGTTATGTCTTCCCCCCTTTCTCTTTTGCTGTGTTATTAGCTGCCTTTTCTTTCTCCCACATTATCTTGTTTTTTAAACTTTCCACCCACTTCGTTTCGTTTTGTTTTCTTTCCCCCCTGTGTTTCCGCCTCCCCCCCCCCTCTGGTGCCTGCATATGCAGGGGGGGGGGGGAAGGACCAAACCTGCCCCTACCTAATAATTAAGATTATATTTATTTCTAGACGACGACGATAGCAGTGTATCTTCTGGAAACGTTGTTGCCGACAAGGGGGATAGTTGTCGAGCCATAATAACGTCTGCAGCGCCAGCTCGAAGTGACGAGGGACAAGCTGAACCCCCCGCCCTCCTGCCTGCTGACAGTGAAGAGGCGAATAGATCTGCTGCTGGCCTCCTTCTGGATGCTACGGACGGAATAACTGCCACTGGGTCCAGTTTGCCTACCAGTGTTCAATTACAGAGCGGTGTCACAGAAAGCGGCCACAGTCTGGGAGGACGGGGGGCGGACCTCCCCTTAAGTCGTAGCATTGGTATGTACGTTAAGTTTTATATGTTTTGTTTGTTTGTGTCTTCAAGTGTCTCGCTGGCATTAACTTATTAACATAACAGCAGGGGGGGCGTGCGCAGTGGTACAATTAAATACGATGTTCATATGGGCAAACCGAAAGCATGAATACTTACTATTTGCAGTTAGAACACACCCGCCAAGTAGTTGATTTTATCACGAAGCTGTTCGTAATTTTTTAGAACCTGTTGGTGCTATAGATCCCTGTGACAATTCTGCCAGGGCGGAAGGAGAGGGGACAGACGACAGGTCCGCATTTGCTATTACAGTGGAAATCGCGGAAGAAAAACGTGCAGGGCCGTCTCTTTCACGTGATGGTAGGCACGTAAAGTTGTATGTTCTCTGTGTCTTAATATAAATAAAACGAGAGCGGATATGTCCTCATACGCCTTATCATATTGTTCGTAAGCCCAGGTGGAAAAGGCGTGCCCTGTTAGCCTGACGGCAGGAGAAAAAGCAGGTGCAGGTGCAGTGAGGAGGGGGCTCTGGGAGTAGACAGTGGGGAACCATCGACTGGGGGTGCTTTCGAGGGGGACAGTTGTAGTCGGTGGTGGTGGTGCAGGCGTACCCGGGGGGGGGATTAGCTAGGAATGGACGACAACTGTAACAAGTCAAAATGCTTTAGTGGCACCGCGCATCTTGGCGCGATGTTGAGAACTAATAATACATATATTACGTCGGCTGTCATACTCTTTTGTATAGTCTACTGTTAGTATTAAATGTTAGGAGAGTGTTTGTACTATTTCAGACGACTGTCCTACCTCCGGGCTACTGAATGCCTCTTCTTCGTCTGTTTCCCCACCCCGGCGTGATCTTGGTTCGTCATGTGGGGAAAACAGCGAGGCCCTGCTTGAAAATCTCAGTTCTCTGCTGCTGGCAGCTGAAGGAAAACACACCACTGTGCCGACTGATTGTGATGCTGGTAGTGTTGATTTGGTGTTGCAAGCCCTTGATGAATTAGATAAATCCATCGCGGCCAACACAGAACGGGAGGGGGAACCGGATCAGAAACCGACGACCATTGGGGCTTCATGTTCCACGGCCCCCCGCCCCCCTGTCTTATTCCCTCAGAGGAAACTGTTGTAAATCGCGCGTTGCCCTATGTCAGCGGTCAGCATCTGGAGCCGGGGGCTGTTATTGCTGTGCCGGTCGGTCTAGCGGGCACATCCTCCAACCAGTGGCTTGCTGCCGTGCGTTTCTTTGTCCCGTCTACTAGATCCTGTTTCGTCCAGTTTCTTGATGAAGTCAGTGTGGATACTATCCCTGGCAGGGATTTAATAGTTTTCGAGCGCCCCTTATCAGCCTCTCTGATTGAAGTTGCTCTAGTGAAGATTAAGTATGTGCTAATGTGCCCTTTGCAAGACATGCAGAGGGCATCTCAGATCAGTCTTCCTCCGAACTTTCTTGCCTGTTTGTGGAACGATGTTGTCAGACGTAGCGTTGATTGAGATTACTTTTTTTTTGGTGTTCTGTTGGTTGTTTGCGTAACATTAATTGTTGATGTTGGCGACCTGTTTTTGTTCTGGTGTTTGCGTTTTTGTTCAGTATTACGTTTGATGACGAGGCATTCATTGTGTGTTTAGGTTTCATTTATTTTTTCATTGTTATTGAGCTATTTTCCTGTACGTGTATACGTAGTTTTGGTGGTCAATTTTTTGTGTCTGCGTACTAGATTGTGGCCGGGGCAATGTTCACTGAGGTTTTTGGTTTATTTGTCTGTTCGTATTTGTTTTCGTGTCCGTACTTATTCTTCATTACTACTTTGTTTGGATGTGTAGATTTTTCTTTTTTAACGGTGCTGTTTTACATATAATTATCATCATTAGTAAGTGTTTTTGGTTTTGGTGTGTACGTATGTTTTTCCGCTAGGTAGCAGTTGTTTATCCTTTCTTTTGTACTTGGGTATCTTCCGTCCTTCGTAAAGAATAGGGGAGTTGTCAGACTTTCCCGTCTTCTGCTTTTTTTTGGACAAAGAGAACATATTTCGTTCCTTATTTAGACTACAAATAAATTGGAAAAGATATTTGTGGGGAAGATGAAGGATATAAGTGTTGTTATTATAATGATGCTTTGTTATGTAGAGCTATTGTTAGAGCCTGCCATAACAACAAAGAAAGATTTGCTTATCCGCTTTAACGTAGAATCGTTTCTGTCTTACGTTTTTGTTATGAAGCTGTTCTCTAGCGCATTATTTCGGTTTTTGGTGTCGGTGTGTACGTACTTTTGTTCTCGCTTGTAGCAGTTGCTTATCAATTATTATGTGCTTGAATTTCTTCCATGCTTCATAAAGAATAGGGGAATAGTTTCGCTGGTTCAGTTCTTATGAGTTAGCTCTTTTCTGCAACGAACTTCGGACAAAAGAGAAAATATGTGGATCGTTCTTTAGGCTACAACTAAATTGCAAAGCAGAACATCGAAAGAAAGAGTTCCTTATCTGCTTTAAGGTATGACCGTTTGTGTTTTAGGTTTCTGTTATGAAGGTGTAACCTTGCGCATTATTTGGATATTTAGGTCAGCTGGGGGAGGCGGGATACCTCATAAAGTTCGGATACTAAAAATGAAATAAATGGTTTTGAATCACCTGCTTTTAATGTTTGGATGTTGTATGGGAACGAAATATGTATTATGCTATGTTTGCTAACTGGTTTTACAGTGAATCGTTTTATGTTTTACGTTCCTCTTATGGAGCTGTTTTTTTTGATATTTCGTTATGAAGGGAGAGTAGGCCCCCCCCCCTTACGTTCTGCTAATTACCATCAACTTAATCTGGTTTGTTTGTTTGTTTTTCTCTATTCGTTACTTTGAAATTGGATTTTATTAGATACTCTCCCTCCCTGTTTAGTTGTTATCATGTTCTTAACTTTGAGGCGGTACTTCCCATAAATATCGCTGTACGTTTAGCTAATTTTCTTCTTGTTCTTTGGTTTCTTATGGTTTTGCATTAATGTTGTCACAAACCATATGTACATGCCGTTTTTTGAATTAAACAGTTTTACTTTCTTGGCCTTATGTCTTTTTGTGTCGTCTGTTCTTATAGAGCTAATACTTTTGCAACGTTGTTTGCCTTTATTTGTTACCTAATTCCACTTAACTGTATTGGTCTCCGTTTTAGTAATAGTCTTGTTTAGTTCAGCTGGCAGAAAATAGGATGTTTGAAAGAAAACGCTGACAGCTGATTATTGTTGAAAATAACGCTCACAGAGCAAGATAGGAAACAGTCGGTGAGGTTTTTATGAACAAAGAGTTGACATAGCGTTTTGTGCGCAATTATATAGGTTGTACTCTTAAAAACACTTAATATTCGTTAAAAATTGCAATTATGAGTTAGCATTTATAAGTTTCGTTTTTTAAATCTGCAGAAAATCAAAATGATTATGGGGTAAACAAAGTCTAAAATTGTTTCGACTGGTGTCCTGTAACGTGGTTGTTTTATATGCATTTATAAAGCTAATACAGCCGCAAAAAAAATAAAATCCGGTGTAACCCTTTTCAACGAAAGAGAAAGACGTAAACCGGCCATTGCTTGCTAACTTTCCTTAAAGAATAACAAAGAGAGTAAAATGTACTTGTTCGTTTAGAAACAATAACACACGCCAGGGAGCTACTGCACGAGTCAATATGCGGTATCTTACAAGGCAGCATACCAGTGTGCGGGGGCGTCATGTACAACATCATACACTGCCCGCCCGCTGGGCACTCAGGAGCAGTCCGAAATCTCCCCCCGGAAGGTCATTGTGTTATCTTGGTAAACACATAGATGGTTTACGTCGGTATATGTTTCTTGCTTCTAAATTTAGGGCAAGTCTTTGTATAGTTAAAACATCCTGATGCATAACGTCAGTATGTGCTTCTTTGTACTAAAATTCGTTTAACTCTCGCTATAGGTCTAACAATAAAGAGTACTGGACGCGCAGAAAGCTCCCCCCCTGCCTCTTGGATCTAAAGTAGGTAAAGTCTTTGTCTAGGTAAAACAACAAGGAGTAGAGGGCACGCTCAAAGCTCTTAAGCCCGCCAATGTTTCTGTTCTCTCCGTGACAAGAGTGCAGGGGGGGCCATCTGTGTGCTGATGTCTAACGTCAGTATGTACGTCTTTTAAGTAAACTTCTGTAAGTTTAGTTATACCTATAACAAAGATTACTGGACATAGTAGACACTATTAAATATGGCAATACTAGAACGCTTCTAAATTTAGGTCAAGTCATTGTATAGTTGAAACATCCTGATGGTTAACGTCAGTATGTGCCTCTTTGTACTAAAATTACTTTAACTCTCCCTATAGGTCTAACAATACAGAGTACTGGACGCGCAGAAATCTCTCCCCCCCTGCTTCTTGGATCTAAAGTAGGTAAAGTCTTTGTCTAGGTTAAACAAAAAGGAGAAGAGGGCACGCTCAAAGCTCTTAAGCCCGCCAATGTTTCTGTTCTCTCCGTGACCAGCCAAGCATTTTCTCCTGGACATACACTGCTATCATCGTCGTGAAAAAATAAATCTAATCTTAATTAATAGGTGGACAAAGGTTTTGCGTTCCCCCCTGCACATGCAGCAGGCAGAGGGGCGGGAGGCTGAAAGAGAGATAAGGAAAACTCAAAAGCAACCGGAAGGGCCGGGAATTTTGGTGGGGGGGGGGAGGCCCTTGCTTCACACGTTCGTTTATGAGATTGTTTTTGGTCTGTGTCTCCTCTTTTGCAGGAAAAAACGGGGGCGTGCCGCCGCATCTGGCAAGAATGGGAAAGAGCGGTAGATCAGCGGCCAGTTGTGGCGCCAAAGAGAAATATGATCCTGTCGTACACGTTCTCTCGTTGACCAAACAACCTGGAGAGGGGGGTAAAGCTTATACGAGCATGAGCTTCTGTGTACTACAGTTTCGTTGACTATTTTTTTCTAATTGTCATCATTATGGATGTTAGTTCGTTGATGTTTATGTCAGATACAAAATTAATTACGTATATATAAGCAGATTAGTACACGTTTTTTTTAAGTACACGTTTCCTTCCTATACCTGTTTTTTTTTGTTTGGTTTGCATTTTTCTTCGCTTCTTTGTAGGCCCCCCCCCACGAGACTGACTTCATTAGCTGGAAAGGTACTGTACAAGGAGCCCCTGCGTGCTCGGCCTCTTCTGTTCGCAAAGTACTCTGTATGGTGAACAGAAAAAAACCTGGCTACAATACCGTTGTTCACGCTGCAATAAAACTGGGAATTAGTGCTGGATTCATCCAATTCTGCGCTGCCTTGTCCGGCTTTGACCACTTGGGTAAGGAACATTCTAGTGATTAGATGAATAATTTTTTGTACCGGTTACTTTATTGTTGCTGTTTGTCGTTACAGCTAATTCTGTATCCTACGACGAAAGCGAAACTTTGATCCTTTCTTTTCCGTAATAATTTAAGCTTTCATATGTTTTCTCTTAACATACATATGTAATACTTCTCATGATGTTCCTCTTCAGTTTTGTCACCAAAGGCAGCCACCGCTATACATAAGCAGTTGTCGAAGCGTTGTCCAGAAAGGATTCAATCAAGTGGCACAAGCAAGATAGATCCAGGTTAGTTAATCCCCGTCTCACTTGTTGATTCCTCCATGTTTTCGTTTCGTTAATTTGTTTTTCGACAGCTGTTTACTAAAAACATGTAATGTTGACAAAAGCTATAGTGATACATTATGCATATTTGTACTCCCTTTTGGCGCTTGGCCGCGGTGAATTTTCTGTTGTTTGAGGCTTGTTTTGGCTATTTCTTGTTTTCAGCCGTGTTACATAAATTCCTATTTTTTATTTTCAGGGGGCGCTGGGGTCGAAAGCTGTAGCACAACAGACGGGCAACAGGAGAGGACAATAACGGGGCCTCTACAACACGGAGATCCTACTGTGCATCATCGCACAGGGAGACTCAAGGCAGGGGATATTGTTCTGACCGCGTCCCGTGTGTTGCCGGGGAACATGGCGGCCTTTGTGGCGTTGGTGAGGTACTATCTCCCTCACGAGCAGGCTGTAATGGTTCAGTACTTCACTGAGGAGTCAGCTATAAAGGGAGGACAGGATACAGACAGTGTTTGTGTTTTGCTTACGTGTGCCGCTACTGCTTACCTATACTGTATCCGCGTGGAAGAAGTAAAGTATACTTTGACTGCCCCCTGGGTAGAGAACAAGGCTGGCTCCCAGATAACTTTAACTGCGCAGCTGTTTGCTTCTCTGTGGAATGAACTTGTTCATGAGGGGCCGGGGGAGGGCTTTTTGGGCCCCCCTGATATTGTTACTTGATATTTAATCATGAGAGGGTTAGTAATATTGTTTGTACTACGCACTTTAAATTTTTTCAAAATTTGTTGTGTTATTTTTATGAGACTTTTTACTCTTATGATATTTTGAGTTCACAAGGTGGGGGGGGAGACCAGCACACTGTTTTAGACACAAGTTTATATTGTATAGTATCTACAGCTCGGTTTGATCAATGTTTTTGGCTCGTCATTACAGTGTTTATTATAGATATTTTTACTTGTTTTTGTAGTGTTATATTCTAATACATATTGTATTTTTTTGGTAGAAGAAGGGCGTGGGGAGGGACTCGTTGATCTTTAATATATACATGCATTTCTTTCAATTTCCGCCTAAAATCTCTATCTATTCGTGGGGGAGGGGGCGGGTTGTTTTATAGTATATGTTGAGCTCATGTCGTTCCAGAAACAAGAGTTGATAAAAGAATTAAGCCGTTTCGTTACTTGTGAGGAATTGCTCCTCCACCAACAACAGACCATTCGTCCGCGCACATGTACACCGACGGGGGCCCTTTCTTTTTATTCGTTTTGTGTTCACGCGGGGGGGGGGCGTCTTCTTGTGGCGACATAATGATATTGCCCTCAACCTATCTTGATGTTTATGTATGATGTAGAAGCCTTTATGTATTTTTACTTGTACGCACATTTGTTCCCCCCCGTTTTCCATTAGCGATCATCGTAACGCGTGGGCTTGTTTTTTTCACGTTTTTTAATGTTCTTTGTTTTTGTATACTACTTTAAAATAACCTGATGTATCTTTATTTGTTAAATGTTTTCTTAAGATGTGGAAACAGTTAAAACACCCCCTTAGCGCCCCCTGTGAAAAATTAACATTCGGGAAGAAAAACAAAAGAAAAAAGCTCGGGATGGATAAAGTCATTCCCATTTGAATATTGGCTATTTATATGTGTAGTTACTTGATGTATTTATGTTTTATTATTATATTTAGCTGAATTTGTTCGTTTTTTACGCCCTGTGTCGTAGTGAACATCTATTTCTGTCACACATTTTATTAAGTGGTAAATTCAACAGGAGTGAAAGTATGATTTCATCTATATAGTATTACATTTTTAGAAAAAAAAAGACACGCTCGTTCTTTCAGCATGCTGTTCTCGTTTTCTGTATCTAATTGTTGCACGTTTGTGTATGACCCAGTCTTTTTTGTTTTGGTATTCTTGTCTTTTGAAATAAAGCTGTTAAACGTTTATGTTATTTTCGAAAGCCACTATTAACCTGCGTCATGTTAAGAAAAATAACCAACCAGCGGGAAGGGAGAAGCTCGACAGGGCAGGAGGGATACTGCCCCCCTTTCCCCCCCCCTCACTAGGGAGGAGGGAAGATTTCTGATGCAGGGGGGGGGCACTTTTCTGCCCCCCCCCCCCGCCTTACGCGTTGAATGTGAAAATACAAGAAAAATCTTTAAACATTCATATATTTTGCTGCAAATAAAGTTAGGGGGGGGGGAGCTTATGGGGTCTCGTCTATGTTACTAACAGCACACATTACAAAATCATCGTTCCGCCGGTATTCATTGTAACATAACCTTCTGAAAAAGAAAAAAGTGACTCAGGGGAGGCCGGGGGGGGTCTGTGAGATTTAATGTCGCAACAGAAAACGTAACGCCCTACATAACAATTTAGCGGGTGGCGGGAGACCCCGCACAGTAGTTCTGTCTGTATTCCACTACAAACCATTTAACAGTGTGCGTATAGGACCCCCCTCCCCTTGTCGTTGTTCACTTTGTCAATATTGCGGAACAATCAGTTGCACCTCCTTTTTTCTTTTCTGCACTTATTTTAGATCTTTTTACTTATACACAGATACTTAAATGATTGTGGTTCTTTTGCCCCCCCCCATAGATTTGAGTCATAGAGGCAGGAGAGACCTCCATCTATATAGACATTATTTCCCTACTTGATTCCAATAATAAAGACGAATTGCATATTCTAGATCTTGATTCGTGCGAAATTCTAATGATATTTTTCCCGAGTCCTCCGTTAACCCCCCAACCTACTGTTTACCATCGCCAACCTCCTCGTACTTTGCCACAAGACAACAGTAGAACTGGACAGAGAGTAGTAGTCACGGAAGAAACTCTTTTTTACGACGTTGACATCCCTGTATCACATTGCGTCACGGTTGCAAATGGTAGGTCTGACTAAGCTAACAGAGGGAAAGATAAGATAACTATTCATTAGCTCTGATTCGGCTAACAACAACAAAGAGGCTCACAGAACGAGGGGGTTCACTAATAGTAGTACACTCTGAAAATTATGTAAATGGAGTTATTTATTTGTTCATTGCAGATCCAGTTGACGTGCTAGGGCTAACGGAGTATGATCGAGAGATGCAGAGCAAGAATATTTTCTTAAAAAAGTGGAAAGAGTCAGTCGATAGACAGGGCAATTTTGTTAAGTTCCTGAACAGTAAAGGACCAGAAAAAGGAGCAGTTGTGTGCTATGCTACGGGTACAACTATAATGTCTCAAATCTGTTTTCACGTTGTAGCTGAGGGTCACAATTTTGTTTGCACTTAGCTTTCACTACCTGTTTTGGCAGTAATACTTAATTGTGGCCCCCCCGTCTCTTCTTTGTCTTTTTCTATTTATAATTTATATTTTGGAGAAACCTTAGTAGTTTGCATTTTTTTTTGTTCAATTTGTTTTAGGCGGGGGGTGGGCCCACAGGTTCTGTGTGCGTGTTCAGTTTCCTATACTCGCCCTGTCTGACAAAACGGCAGAAACAAAATGAATGCTTCCGTTGAACTAGAGACTGTATATTCCTATATCCGTCACTCTTAACAAAATGATACCTCCAACAGAAGTAACATTTTCTTTGCTCTCTCGCGCCCCCCCCCCGGGTGGTTTTTTTTGAAATTAATTAAATATATTTCATTTTTAGAGAGTATCGGTTCGCCTTGCGTCAACTTGGCCTTCCTGCCAGTTGACCCCAATGGATTGGCCAGCGGCGCCTGGTGTCTACAGTTGCAGCAACCAGAAAACCCACCTTCTTTCATTAGGAAGCCTTTTCTTGCATTCACAGTGCCTGCGGCACCCATTCACGTTTGGTTGACAACTGCACAAATGAGGGACTTCATTCCTTCGTCTGCTATGAAACTAAATGGCAAACTTTTTTTTGTTATTCACCAGAGGGCTCTGGTTGTGGCGTTTCAGCTGTGTGACGTTGTTTAAACTGTATCAGTTCTACTTTCCTGTCGTCTTTTTCTCTCCCCCCCCTGTCCCCCTGAACTTTATCATTCTTTCTTTCTTTGTTATTTGTTACTGTGTCGTTTTATACGCGATTCGATAACTGTTTCTTTAACTGGCAGCATTCCTAAAAGTCATTTTGTGTCATTGTTATAATCAATAAAATATTTTTATGCGAGTTTCGTTTTCCTATTGCTAAACTTCTTGTCTGTCGTAGGCTCTAAGAACGGATGGCACCTTTATTATTCTAGAACGTGTATTTATATAGATATAACAAGAGTTTTATTCTAAATACTGCATGCAGATATGCAGTGTCTCTCAAGTGGGGCATTGTAGGCGCCAGCATCTTGGGCGTGGGATGACCAAGGCAGTTCGGAGCAGTTGACACAATCAAACTTTGGTGTGTGGCTAGTTTGTGGGTGAGACGTCCAAATCATTAAAATAAAGATGGATAGAAACGTCGTCTCTCTCTCTGTCCCGCCATGTAGAGGTGTGGTTTCGTATATTTTGCCCTCTTGTCTATGAAAAGAGTCGCCTTCCAATAGATGCCGCCATGTACAACTGTAGTTAGGTTTAGTCCTGGTCCTGCTGTTAAAATGGAATTCTACATTTTACCTCGTCGGCCCCCCCCGCCCCCTGTTTAGGGGACTAAGGAGTCGCCCTAAAAATAGTACAGTAAATACTAACGAATGCTGAAATTGGGAGAGCAACTAACTGTAGACTATACAAGGTAGGGGGGCCTTCTGTAGTGTTTTAGAACGACCGGGCAGCCGGCGGCTGGCAACCGGCCAGCGATGGTTTTCGGCCGGCGGCCGGCCCGGCTGAGCGTCTGGCCGTCGGGCCGGCGGCCGGCCGTTGGCCGTTCGGCCGTTAACCGCCGGCTGGCCGTTGGCCGGCGGCGGCCGCCGGCTATAAATCGGCCGGCCGCCGGCCGGTTCCACCCGGCCGTTTAAACTGCCTTCGGTTGCTGCGAAATGGTTCCTTTCGGAAATTGCTTTCTGAATTGGTTCCTGCTTTTGTCTCACATTAATTTTTGAAGAATTGTTTCGCAGGGATCACCTAGCTGGTGAAGGGGGGGGCCTGCCGCAAGTGACTTAGCCAGTCAGACGTCCTAATCAGTCAACACACGAAGAAAAAACGTCGTCTCCCCCTGCGTTGCGCCATGTTCAATTTAGATTTAGTCTTGGTCTTTTTGTGATCACAGCGAGTTGGGGGGGGGGGAGATCTTCAGCTCAGACGCTGTAGGCACCTCGTTCTTGGGGCCGGGGGGGGGAGGGCGCCACGGGGCACTTTTCACCCCCCCCCTGATTTTTTTGGTCTAAAATGTTCAAATTTTTAAAAAAAAAGGTCATAGCAGTAACACAGGAAAAGGTCCCTCCGCAATAGTGCGAATTTTCATTCTGGCAAAGATCACACGAGTCCATTAGGTAGTTTTTGAGAAATCGCAAATTAAAACAAAATAACCGCAGTTTTTGCCAAAATGGGTTTTCGGTCAATTCACTAGCTTAAAGCAACGAATCCCGGATAATAGGCACTGATAAAATGGGCAATTTGACCACGTATTGAATGAGTATAAATAACCGAAAATTGTTCGTAGCATTTAGCGGTTATTTCAAAAAGACTGATTTTTTCGAAAATGGCCGTTTTTTGACCCCAGAAATCGTTTTTGGCTTATACTGACTTAGCTCAAAGGTTGTTAAAGCAAAAATGTTCTTTTTTGTACCCTCTTTCCAATCATAACAACCAATCTGATGTATCGTTTACCTCCGAGAATGTTAAAGAGCACCAAAACAGCATATTTGGAAAGTTTAATCTATTTTCATAAAGAATTGATGCCTGTAGGGTCAAATTTACAGAAAAAAAAGGAACCCACCGTCATAACGGGAATTCTGGATTATACCTGTTCGCGTACACCCCGCGTCACCTGTTTTTAGTGGACTAACGAGGTGTCTTTTGTTTTCGCATACAACAGTCATCTCACATATAGACACTGTTATTGTTCTCGTCTATACGTTTCTAAACTATATCTACACACATCTCTTTTTAGAACGCAGCCGGGGGATTCGTCTTACCATGACCATGTCTTAGCCATCATGGATATTTGGCAATTGATTTTGGATACGGATTTTGAGGTGCGTTACACATGTAACTGCCCCCCTGAGCGTAAAACCTCCCTGTTCAACAAACTCAACGAAACATTGCAAGCTTTCAGAGAGAGCCCCCATCGTTGTCCACTTGGTATCTTCGCTTACGAATACGGGAAACGGGGGGCCCGCTTTTATTTGTTGGCCAATGTTAATCACTTTGTTCATATGTATCTTGCCCTTCCTGCTGGCGTGCGTTGTTTCTACGAGGTTCTACCATTTTTCCGCCCCTGTAAATTGTACGTTGACTTGGATAAACTCGTGGATAACCAGCAGCAGGCCGAATCATTCCATAGACTGGCTAACGCTCTAATTATGCACATCCCATACGCGGTGGCTCGTATCCTGGGGGGCGACAGATCTGATATTCGCCCTGTTGTCATGACAGCGCACTCTGGGCAGAAGATCAGCTATCATGCTGTGGACGCCGGTTCAACTACATTTAAAAATTCAGTCGCCGTGGGGCATTTTATGAACATCGTGCGTGGTGAGATGGATTCTAAGCTCACTATTTGGGATTCCAGTGTCTACTCGGTCAATCAGAATTTCCGTATACTTCTTTCAACGAAAAACGGTCAAGCCCGGCCTCTTATCATGGAGTCACAAGGGGGGCCGTTATCCCCAGAAGAGTTTGTGAAAAGTTTGGTTGGAGTCTACGACTGTCCGGCTGACTTTTCGAATGGGGGGCTTTTGGATAAACGTGTTCAGAAATACTTCAATCATATGCCGGCTCTGGAAGCGTGTGCATCTGCTCCAGGCCCGCGTAGGCGTCGCCCCCGCCCGCCCACCGAATTTCGTGAGCTGGATACGGAGCCATCTGTCCATGTGGCTAACGGAGAACATTTTACGATGGGTGAAATGGAACGATTAAGGAGAGACGGGGCCGTACTATTTCCTGGTCACCAGATACGCAGTCTGAAAGTTTGTGGCGACATCGTTTTCGTGTCTATCCGTAACTATCGTTGGTGTCCGTTTCTTCGACGCGAACACAAGTCGAACCACCCCTATCTGATGATAAAACGAGAGAAATTCGTTTATCAGTGGCGTTGCCACGGGGGCTCCTGCAAAGGGGAGCAGCAGAAACTGTTAGGACAATTAGTAGGTCCTGGAATGTGGTTCAAAGTAATTGCGGGGGAAAAGTGCGTCCCCTGATCTTGCTTATATTGTTTGTCCGTTTGGTTTTTGTTGGTTTTTTATGACACATTATAAGCTTCACTCTATTATACAAAGCAGGGGGAAGGGGGGGTTATAGTGATAAAAGACTGATCTTAATGTTTTAATGGAACAACAAAACTGTCATTGTGCGAGTCTTCTGTATTAAGGTTAGATTTTGTAACTGTGGGCAATTTATACGCTTTTGCACACTTGTTATAAAACTATCTCTGTTTTTTTTGGCTATTTTTCATTGTAAAAATTTTTTTGACAAAAAGGGGGGTAAGTTGATTTTGTTATGTGACTATTTTGTGGCGTACATTATATTTTTATATGTGAGTATGGTGGAATCCGGCCTATCGCTGGAAAATATATTCGCATTTGTTTACGATTTATTTTTGTATTTGTAGAATTTTGATTTTAGGCAATCTGAGCAAGACGACGTTGGACGAACCTACCCGCGCTCATTATGCCGAGACACGAAAAAACAGGGGTCGACTGGTCTCTGCTATCCAGAAATGCCCTACACAGACAAGCCCATGGAGTGCCACAGTCACATATCTTAGGGGATAGGACGATTCGCTGTATGGTATGGGATCCGATGTCGGGTTTCCCTGGTATGTTGACCTGTCCTCTCCATAACTTTCCTCTCATTCGTGGAAGATGGGGGGATCGCAGAGACAGGCCGCTTAGGGTGTTTTGGGACGACACGTCCCCTTTGTTTGTTGCGCACAGGAAATACGTTTGCAAGGCTCCAGGGGAGAAGTCCCACAGCTACGGTTCCTGTGATGTTGAAATAAATCTACAAGCATCAAAGTTTCGTGAAATTTCCATCGTCCCTTTGCATCGATCTGGCCTTACATGTCGCTTAATTAATCACTTGCGTTCGGAGTTTGGAACAAAAAATAATGTTAACGAAATTGTTAATGCGTTATCTCGCAAATATTGGAATAACGGGTACAAAGGAAAACGAAAGCCCACACGGACGTACATAAGGCAGTGGATGCTTCACGACTTCCGACTTAACTACAATCTTTGGGCTGAATTCAAAGAGTGCCGGTACTGTTTCCGCTTCACTGGTGATGTCTACTTCGTCTCAGTTGACCATACCTTTAAGTTTGTCAGGACAGTCGGGCTGACAGAAAACGGGTTATGGAATCGGACCTATTATGCTTTGGCCACTGTTTTGGACGGTTTTGGAATAGTGTTGGCTCTAAAATTGTGCAAGTCTACTAGATACGAGGAAATTAGTGATTGCATAATTGCCGCGGCAGAAGAACTGCAAACGGCAGGACGGCCAGTTATGTACTTTGTCACCGACAGTTGTTGCCTCGTGGAAGCGAAGGTTAAGGAGCTGTTAGGTCCACAGGTGAAGTTGTGTCAAGATTTGTTCCATATACAAACACGCCTGGGAAAGGGTATCTCCAAAACCCACCCTCTCTATCCTGAGTTTGTCCTTGCAGCTAGAAAGGGTTTTCGACAACCCTTTGATTGGGGACGGCGTAGACGTGCCCCGACTCCTGATAGCGAGGAAATGATGCGGAACTTTGAAGCTTTCAGAAAGGAGTGGTCCGCCAAAATGTATCAAGCGACTAGAAACGGACCAATGGAAAGAGTCGTCAATGAGAAGTTCGATTCAATCTGTGATAAGGTCGCTGTTCACATCAGAAAGGGGTGCTTGAGGTGTGTTTAACCGAGTACGTAGTATTGCCTTTTCTGAATCCAACAGTAGTTTAGACACTGCCTTTTTGTTTGGTGGCTCTTAGCGGGAGGCGCCCTGTTTGGGCAGGTCATTTTATGCGACGGATCACATTTTTTCAAAAATTGTTCTAAACTGATGGAAATAATTGTCCTTTTTAATAGCAGTTACAGAAATATAAGCGGATGCAATCATTAAATAGACAAAAGTTCCATTAAAAATATGTAACAAAAACCGAAAATTTGCTAAAATTAAGCCTTCTCATCTTGATAAAAAATGAATAATTTTAGGTCTTTTTTAAGCTAAAATAGCGAAAATTTAGTCGCAAATCAGGCGAAACCGGAAAAAAATTTTTGAAAATTTTTGGTAACAATGGTAAAATTGACAATTTTTGGGGTTATGGGGGGGGGGAAACAAGATTTATGAGGGGGGCTTTTCATGGGAGTGGGAGGGGGGGGGTTGAATGGGGGGAGGAGAGGTCGGCGAATGGGGGTTCATTTATCCTAGCATTTGCCGTCTTTCGTACGTTTTCCTCGTCAGATTGCTTTGATAGTATTCACTTAGCTATTTGGTACACTAGTTCTGTATGCAACTCTCATTGATTCCATTGTAATAACATATTACAGTAGTCTTTCACCTTTTTTTAGCGGCATCCCTGTTGGTGTTGGGACAAATCGTAACGAAGGCTTCCACCGCCACATTCGCACTGCTCCTATTTGCTCCGTGTCGCATGTCGGAATTGATTTGCTCACTGCTGTTTTGACCATTTTTCGCGACAGATGGAACAAAGGGAAGCATGAGCTCTGCAGTGGCGAAGATGTGTCCACAAACGATCGCCTTGTCATGACCCGCACCCTCGAGGCTTTGACTGCCGACATTGATCAACGGATTCCTCAGGCGTCTGTTCTGAGGCGCCTTTACTGGAACAAGGTCTTTTTAGTATCCCCGACGGAGAGAGATAGATCCGCGGCCCTATCATTGTTAGCGTCAATGGAAGATCTACAAGTATGCCTGGATTTGAAAAGGCCTACGAGGCAACACCACAACGTAGCTCACGAGGCCTTCTGGTCTGAAGTGCAACAGGCCGCACCTCCAGGCACAAATGTGCAGTGGGGGGAGATTTTCGCCTCTTTCTGTGCCGCCTTGTCTGCACCTGTGTTCCAGCAGTGTGTTCGCGACTCGTCGTGTCTGTCAAAGAGGATTCCACGAATCCTTACAGCAGAAAGTTTGAGTTACCACATTCGTCAGTTCCTGTGGATCAACGAAAATTGGAATCGCTATGTAGGCTACAAATGGTCAGAGGAAGATGTAGCCTGTTTCAGAGATCAGGGAATAGAGCGATGGCCTAACCGGTACGGTGGCGCCCAGATCATAGCTGATTTCTTCGAGATCCCGGTTGTTGTGGTAACAGACGTGCCACTGGTTCCTTATTTCGTTCTATCTCCTGCTACTCTCGGGTACTTGTGCAGAGACAAGGGTTGTCTTTTTTTAGGGTGGAGACAGGAGAGGGGCAGCTTTTTGTGGCTATGGATGAGTCTGCCAAGCCCTCTACACCGTCACCTCTACTCCAACTTCGTGCGCACTCTCCCCCCCGACCCCCCGCCTGCTGCGTCTTCCAACCCCTGTCGCTGCAAAAGATATGGCGCCAATTGTTGCCGAAGGCAAGGGTTTGCCTCAACAAGGAGAAATACGTGTCCGTGTCTGGCCGCAGGGAGACCATGTGTGAGGTGTGGGTGCTGGGGTTGTCAGAATCCAAATGGCAGGCGTACAGCTAGCAATGCCCCCTCTGTTCTTGCTACGATGCGTATGGAAGGGATACTTATGACGCCGGTCCCGTCCCGCCTGGCCTCACTGAATTCTGAGTCTCCGACGCCACTGAGAAGTACTAAGTGGACATTTTTAGAGTACATGCTCCTTGGCGGAATCCTTCGTCAGAGGCAGGGGGCGTGCAAAAGGTTGGAACCGTCTGCGATTGCAGGTGGATACAACTCTCAGCGAATATATCTGTCCTCCGGAGGAGTTTGTGCACGGCACCGTACAGACGAAGACTTAAAACGTATCCTCTGGTCCGTCCTGGAGAGGTGTGCTTTAATCGGGGCGGCAGAGTACTCCAGTGCCGTTTTCCAAAGCCTATGCTGATAACGGCGTCCGTTTTTGCTTTTCTGTCTTGTTTACACTTCCGCTCCCCTCCTTTTAATTTTTGTTGGTCTGTCTCCGTTTCTATGTCCGCCTCGTTTTTTGTATAAACTATAATTTCTTGGGCAAACTTCCTTTCCAAAATTATTTTTTATTCTTTTTGTCTATAGATATTTTTTGTGAATATATGACAGCATATAGCAGCCGTCCCGTAAGTGCTACAGACAAAGCTTCTTTAATCGATTCTTTAATTGTAACTGTTTCTTTGTTTTGTCCATGTTATACGTGCGAGTCGATCTGTAATTTTTTTGTTCGGATCCTGTTTTTCTGTCTTATTTTTTGTTTGTTTCGCGCGCGATGGCCCTTTGATTATGTGGTAGAGTTGACTTATTGTGGTTGTGTTATTACTTTTTCATGTTTTTGCTTATCCTTGCTATGGCTTCTGATTTACCTAATTCTGTTACCTTTACCAACTGTCTTTGTGTAATGTTTCCTCCTTTACGTTCCTTTGATTGTTTCACATATGGCATAGGGAGCCTTCTTCTTTTGTGTTGTCAGATTTTCGCTCCATGTTTATGTTTTTCTTGTGCTTTTCTACTCTGTTTTTGTTCTGTATGTTGACCGCTGTGATCACTAGTTCTTGTGCCTAATGTGTGTTTCTGACAGCTTCGGATGGGTCGTTTGTTTCTGTGGTTGAGTTGTATTTTTGTGTCTTCGTTATATATTTGTTTTTCATGTTTTTTTTGTTAATCCTTGCTTTGCCTTCGGTTTTTCTAATTCTGTTATCGTAGCAACTGTCTGCGTGTACCTGTGGCTGTCTGTATTGTCTATACTAATTTTATTTTTGTTTATGCAATGGAATTTCCTAATTGTGTGTCTGTCGGTTACGTTTATCATCTCCTAATTGATTGAGATATGTCCGGAGCCCCATGCTTTTTTTTGCTGTAACCTTTCTGCTCCATGTTTATGTTTCTTTATTACCTTTACTACTCTATTTTCTAGTGGTTTGTGGCCTTTTTGCTTAACTGATTTCCCTCGTCCTATGACATTAGGTTAATCTGTTATCCTTTATCGCTTGTCGGTGTAATTCATATGGATAATTGTCCTAGTTTGTTTGTTTTGTATTATTTTTACTACAGTAAAGAACTTTCTTGTCGTTGCGTTTCTGCTCTCTATAATCTTTGTGTTGGATGATTTAGTTGTTGATCAAATATACAGAGAGTAATACAGCACAACACGCCTTCCTGAATTCTATAAGCGAGTAACTGATTAAATACCGCCTTAAGTTAATAGGGGTAGTGAACCTTCGTGCCCGTCGTCAGTCGTCAGCGCGGGGGGGGGTTAGCTCCAGATGAAGCGCCCCCTACAGCGCCCTGGCCCCTTCCCCTTGAGTGTCTTTTGCGCCTACACCCCCCTCCCCCCCGGTCGTTAGAAGCCCTTTTTTGATTCAATAATGTTCGAGAAAGTTTGCGAAAACCATTTAACTTGTCTGCTGTCGTAAACAAACAACGAACTTCCCGCTTATGGCCCTTTTTGCTTTTGTATATAAATCCTCATAGTGATGAAATGCTCAGGAAGGAAGCAGGGATTGCGGGAATATTAACATATTCTACGTCTACTTTAATTCCATTTGAGAAAAGCATATAGATATATATATGTGCGACACCGCCAAGGTTGCTCAGCTCACTTCAGGCTTACACAGAGCAAAAAGTGCTAAACTAGATGCTTATTTCTTTGATTTTCAGTTATGAAGCGACAGTAGGTCGCCCCCCCCCACCCCCTTACGTTCGTTAGTCGTCATATAAGCGCCCTTACCCTCTCAAAGTAAATGTTTACAGAATTAGCTATCAGCGACTCCTCATACTGATGAAATGTTCAGGAAGGAATCAGGGATTGTGGAGTAATAAACATATTCTACGTCTACTCTAATTCCGGTTGAGAAAAGCATATATATATATATATATATATATATATATATATATATATATATATATACGACACCGCAAAAGTTGCTCAGCTGACTTAGAGCTTACACTGAGAAAAAAAGTGATAAAATAGATGCTTATTTCTTCGATTTTCAGTTATGAACCGACAGTAGGTCCCCCCCCTTATGTTCGTCAGTTGTCATATATGCGCCCTTAGCCTCTGAAAGTAAATGTTTACCGAATTAGCTATCAGCGACCACCACGCGCACCACCCCTCGGCCACCAAACAATTTGTAACACGATCATGAATAAAGGCGGGCATCCGCTCCTCAGTCGTGCCCCCCTACCCCTTTGCTACCCCCCTGTTTTATGTGTGTCCTGACCGGGCCGGCGCTATAAAAACAACTTTCATACCCGCTCCCTTTTTCTTTTGAAAAATTTTATTTTCGACCACTGCCCCCCCCACCGGGCTGACCCTTCAAACGGCAAAGTCTAACCACAGCCGTCGTTAGTCGTCACCGCAGAGGGGGGGGGGGGTAGCTCCAGATGAAGCCCCCCCTACAGCGCCCTGGTCCAGAGAAAAAAGTGATAAACTGGAAGCTTTCGGTATTCCTCACCTGCTAGCGTCATGACTTTCCCAGCAGAGGCTACAGCAGCTTCAGTTCGCGCCTCCTGACTGGCTTGATCCATCCCCTCCATAGTGCCTTCGTGGCCGTCCGTAGTCGTCACCGCAGAGGGGGGGGTAGCTCCAGATGAAGCCCCCCCTACAGCGCCCTGGCCCTCCGAAAGTAAGTGTAAACAGATTTAGCTACAGGCTTGTCCTGTTTTCGCTATCCTTCCCCTGCTAGCGTCATGACTTTCCCAGCAGAGCCTATAGCGGGTTCAGCCCCCGCCTCCTGACTGTCTTGATCCATCCCCTCAATAGTGCCTTCGTGGCCGTCCTTAGTCGTCACCGCAGAGGGGGGGATAGCTCCAGATGAAACGCCCCCTACAGTGCCCTGGTCCTCTGAAAGTAAGTGTAAACAGATTTAGCTACAGGCGATTACTGAGAGCAGTAGAAAGAAAGCTACACACATATACTATATATATAGTCACACACAGAAAGCCAGCCATAGACAAAAAATGGCTCTTTTATTCTGCGGAGTATTTTTGAACTCGCTTAGGGCTTTGGAACCAGCCCAGGGATACGGGGGGAGAGCTGGGCACGTTAGGGGTGTCTACAGCAAGGGGGGGGGGGAACTGAAAGTAGTGCGTAGTCCTGTTTTCGGTATCCCTCACCAGCTAGCGTCATGACTTTCCCAGCAGAGCCTATAGCGGGTTCAGCCCCCGCCTCCTGACTGTCTTGATCCATCCCCTCAATAGTGCCTTCGTGGCCGTCCTTAGTCGTCACCGCAGAGGGGGGGATAGCTCCAGATGAAACGCCCCCTACAGCGCCCTGGTCCTCTGAAAGTAAGTGTAAACAGATTTAGCTACAGGCGATTACTGAGAGCAGTAGAAAGAAAGCTACACACATATACTATATATATAGTCACACACAGAAAGCCAGCCATAGACAAAAAATGGCTCTTTTATTCTGCGGAAAATTTTTGAACTCGCTTAGGGCTTTGGAACCAGCCCACGGATACGGGGGGGAGAGCTGGGCACGTTAGGGGTGTCTAGTGCTCTCGTGGCCCTCGTTAGTCGTCACCGCAGAGGGAGGGTAAGCTCCAGATGAAGCGCCCCCTACAGCGCCCTGGTCCTCTCCCAAATGAGGCCCCCCGCCGGGGAATTGGCTGTCTGCAAATCGAAACAATACAATGTAAGCCTTCGACAGGCCTTTCGCCACAAGGAGAGGTTTGATAGAAAAGAGTTCCGGCCCCCCCCTTGGCTGTTTTTTTGTCTGTGGGGAGAACGGAACAGGGGGGTCCGGATGGATGTCCATCTCAGCCTCCGGGTTTTGTTTAAAACAAACATGGTTGTGAAAATGAAACGACGTTAAAAAAATAGACACACATCGTCCTACAATTGTCAAACCATACCTTTCTCTGACGAATTACAACCATTAACCAGAGGGGAGAACGCGCTCACAGCTCTCTCCCTGACAGTTTGGATCATCTCCTCCAAACAATCGCTGTCCGCCACTTGACTGTATCTTACACGTTTCACTCTTTTTCGGAAACTGTACCCCTTGCATTTCGGTTGAATGTCTGACAGGTCCTGCACTTCTTTACCGCTTTCGTTACTCTCGCTGGAATTAGCACCCCCCCCCCCGTCTATTGACTGTCGTCTTTTCCGGGAGCACAGGCCGCTAGGCGGGTAAGGGCGCTCATATGACGACTTACTATATATATGTGCGACACCGCCAAGGTTGCTCAGCTCACTTCAGGCTTACACAGAGCAAAAAGTGCTAAAACTAGATGCTTATTTTTTGTAGGCGTCGTCTACACTGTTATTCCCCCCCCCCCTATAAATTGTTTGTATTTTAATAGTGTACATGACCGGTACTAGATTTTTTATTTCAGATATATTGCCCCTGATTAACATCCCCCCCTTCGTACAGGCTGAAGTATGGAAACTCAGTCAGCTCGCCCCACCCCGCCCTCTTTGGACTCTTTGGACGTTGAAGACATAGAGCTACTGTGCTCGAAGCTGAGACAAACACCTTACGCTTTGCAGTACACACTGTGTGCAGAAAACGTTATCTCTTACATTGCTTCCTGTGCTGTGTGCTACAGCCTAGCTTCTTCTCATATCCTTGGCATACTCTTGCAGCTTGGCCTTTTCGTAGCACAGGGTAGGTAATTTTCGTTTTAGGTTATAACATTATAATTATATTACGACGCGAATCATGCTGCTTGGTTTATATACACAGAAGTCAGGAGTACCCCCCCTGTTGCTGTCAATACAACGATTCTGGCCCTATATGTTAGATTGTAGCGTTCTTTAAATTATTTCAGATGCCGAGATCGAAAGACGAGCGTACGGAACTGAAAAGAGTTCTAGAGAGTCAGTTGCCAGTCTGATTGTGCTAACGGGGCGTCCAGGGACGGGGAAGACGCCAGCCATGGGCGCATTTTTCAAAGATGTCATCTGCAGTACTCTGGGGGAGCGTCTGTACAATCTTAAGTGTTTTGCGTCAACGACCACACAAGGGATTGAAAGGCACCAGAATGAGGTACATAGTTTTACTGGTCTTGGACAGTGGTGGGGGTAGTTTTTCGTGGTAGACTTGTTCAACCTAGTTTAAGGCTGAAGATTTGACTATTACTATTATAACGGGAGAGACTGTGTGAAATATATAAATCAAAGAGTAGATAACAGATAAGAGTAAGAAACTGTTACACTAGCATGTACAAATTATGTAAGATATGCTCGGTTCATTAACTCGTTCCCCCTCCTCCAAACTTTCGAGGGGTGGGAGGGAATGCACTTTGCACTAACTAGACGCTTTTCATGTAGACACGTGTCTGTCTGCTGATTGATCGGTTAGCCTTAAAGGGTTATTGCAGACAATTTATTAGTTATTTTAATTAATTAACTATAACTTAAATCAAGTTAATGCAATAAAAATACTAATTTGTCAACTTTTTGTAGCTTTTTTCTGCTCTAAACAATGATATAACAACTGTTGCATAGTACATAAAATTCAAAAGGAATGCAACGTGCAACAATTATTATGTCTTTGTCAAGAGCAGAAAAAATGCTACAAAGTTGTCGAAGTAGTTTTTTAGGTGCATTTACCCGATTAATGTTATAATTAATTAATTAAAATAACTAATAACTTGCCAACAACAAGCCTTAAGGCTAACGGGCCGACATACGAGCAGATACATGCTTACTAGCAGAGCGTGTAGTTAGAAGAAGAGTTTCTTACTCTTATATGATATGTACTCTTGTTATGTCTGTCTATATTTTAAATCGCTTTATAGTTGTTGGAACTTGGTCATGATCCCAGCATTGTCCTAATAAGTGATGAGTTCCAGACAACACTAAACAGTATGGGAAAAAGCAGCTCAGGCACTGCAAGTGAAAATTTGTGCTGGTTGAATTCACGATGGTCTGGGTTTGCTAGCAGTTCCGCGTTCAAGTGCTCAGACTTTCAAATGCCAGTGGATGCGCCGATACACCTTCTCGCTGCAATGGGCCATAAGTCTATGCTGAAATTCTATAACACAGCTATGAACAGCGATGGACTATGGGATAGGTATGGAGGAGGAGGCTTCTACAAAAAAGGAGACGGCTTTTTATATACCTTTCTGTAAATGTTTGCGTGCAACTCTGCTCTCTGTTGCCTGGTTCTCAGTGAATTAGACGGGGATGTTAATTTTTGTCTAGCCAAATTACACAGAGCTGTTTATCTGGTTGGTTGCGTTCTATTCTTACAGGGTTGTCATGTTCCCTTCGACTGTGCGCTTCTACACTTCTAGCAGAGCGCGAGAGGCTGGGGTCGTATTGGAGAAACAGTTTGGTCGTCGAACTCTCTCGCAAGCGTTCAATCGAGCTTGGGAATTTTGTCGACAGCGGTATGTCCATGTCACTATGCCCACACCCGGCTCCTCGTTGTTTGTGTGTTACGTCGTTCTGTTTTTTTAAATGATAGAGATTTACGAAAACAGAGAGGGGGGCGGCCTTAACACAGTATTTGGCTGTGAAAACGTCGTATTTCTATTGTTTGTGTCCCCTCCCTGTTGATTATATATTTTGCGAGCTATGGCAACCTAATTCATACGGTGCAGCGAGAGGTTTGTGTTTTAGGCGTGTGCCACTTTTGTATAGTTGCACTCCTGATGCGGAAAGAGTCTTGCGTGAATTCTGGGATCGTAGCGTCCCGCTAATGAATCTTGATCTTGATCAAGGGCGTCTCTTTTCCATTAATCCTAAGATTACCGCCCTCGCGCTGCGGATAGCAGTAGCATTCCACAATTTGAAGTTTATGATAAATTTCATGGAAAAGGGCGATGACGCGTCTGCACTGGACTGTGTTATAACTAAGGATGATATCCAAAATGCACTGGGCATCGTCCTCCAATCTGACCTTTGGAAACAGGCGATTCGTAAGGTCAGGCAACCCAGAAGAGGTCACCTTTCTCACGATTACTGTTGTCAGGAATCTGTTTTAAAAACTTGTAAAGGAGGGGAGGAACATGAATCTTGTTTATCCATTAGCATTAAAAGACTTTGTTTCTCACAGTTTGTGTAATAGTGAAGATTGCAGCAGAAATTAACCAGCGGGGGCGGGCACTCTGACGCACAACAACACAATTTTTTAACGCTCCTTATCACTGTACTCTCTTTGACAAAATATTTATCCGGCCGTGGTTAATTTTTGTAGGTTGCTGTGAGTGCGCATCCGTATGCACAAGCTCCAACAAACATGGATGACACTCTTTCCTGCTCAATCGTTCAAGAAGTACATCAGAAGGCCGCTAAATTCCCTGGAGAATATATTATCCCATCGAAACTTCGCAAACGATTTCACTCTGGCACAAGGAAGAGAATAAAGACAGGGGTGGGTATATTCTTTAGTGACGGATTCAAAAACAAATGCTAACTGTTGAATAGCTAGTGCGGGAGACACGATACTGCAGTTTTGAATTTTTATCAGCTCATTGCTTGATTACCCCCTCCCTTTTCTCTTATTTGGGCAGTATGCCTCTAAGAGCTATGTAAACTGAAACGTTTTTACGGCACAAATGTGTTTTTTATGTTCACAATGGGGGGGGGGAAGGCACACTTCTACAGTTCTGTCCTGTTTTTTAGATAAACAACATACTTCGGATATGTCCCTTTTTGGTCCCGTATCTAAATCCCCGTAAAGATGAAATCTTCTGGAAGAAACCAGGCGATGAGGTGGATAAAGAGATTCTACGTCTACTCTCTATCCCTTTGGATGTCTATACGAAAATCCGCGGAGATCCTAGCGTAGTCTTCTACAGACGAGAGCAGATCGCGGCCATTGAGCCTATATACGGCAGTGCTGTAAAAATCCCTGGCGTCACACCAAAGCAACTGGGGAGCGCCTACATGACGGCGCTACTACGACTGCAAGATCTACGCGTCGTTGCCGTTGATCCCATCGCTGACACAGAGTATACCTTAGTCAGGGACATGTCAGAGGCTCCCGCTAGTAGTGACAGTGGGGACAGTGAAAGTGGGACAGATTCGAGTTCTGCCTCATCGGACACAGCGACTGAGGCGGGGGCGAACAGGAGAGGGCGACCCGGCGGGACACAGCAGCGAGAAAGAAGTAATACGGACAGTGAGACGAGCGGGGCGGAGGAGCGGAGAGGCGAAGAAGAAGAAAATTTAGATGGGAGAGCAAGTGAGGAGCCAAGACGGATGGGGCGCCGGGAGGAGCAAACAGGCGGGAACGGCAGTGAGGAGGGCAGACGGCCGCGTGCGGTCGAATGGAATCCGGGCAGAGGAGGGGGGGTGTACGATTCCCCCTATGTTCCAAGTTCGTTCGAGCGTACACCAACACGTCAGACCGACACACCGTCTGTACAAAACAATCTTGGAGACAACGAGAGAGCCGCCCCCGAGACTGCTGCGTGGGAGGACACGGTGGGAAACGATCCAACAGTTAGAGATCAACCTTCAGCTTCACCAGCTTTGGGGGATGCCGGTAGCAGAGCCAGCAATCCTGGGGAGGAGGCGGACAGCACAGCCCATCCAAGTTCACAGAGTCGTCCAATAACTATGCGGAGTTTGGTGGAGACCCCTCCACCATCTGTTCGTACACGTGATGGTGGACAACGTGTCGATAGACAGGTTCGCCCAATCTTTGCATCAGGCCTTTCCCATATTTTGTGGAAGGATGGTCCTCCATCTAAACGTACCCGATCGGCCTTTAATGGTGCGGGTGACAGTAGAAGTAGTGACGGTGATGATGGAGCGGAACATGCGGATGTCCCTCTCCCGTGATTGGTGCCTCCATACAAAGTCTTAGTGAACGAGCCGTTTTGTTTTTTGCTATTTTTTTTTGGTATTTGTTCTTTATATAGTTCATGTTGTTGCTTTGGTTTTGTTTTTCCTTTTATTTGTTATTGTTCGCCAAACTTGTTCCTTGAAAAGTTTATAGTAAACGCTTTTGGAAATTGCTGAGCGGAGTTGTGTCGCGGGTAGCTGTCAGTTCCTGTTTGATTTTTAGCTGCAGTTTACATGGAGGCAACTCATTGTTCTCACGTTTACTAACGGCGAAGTGCCTGCTTCGCTTAGGTTTGTACAGGCCATCAGTATTTCCCCTAGTTCTACTCGTTTAAAGACGACTAAACAGGATTTCGTCCAAAAAGGGTTAATATCAGAAACAACTGATTATCTTCTGTAGTTGAATAACATGATCTGCAAAGAAAGAATGAGTACGTGCCAATAAACAAATAAAATGAAACTTTTCGTTCACCGAAGAATAGTGGCATATCTGATACAACAGCGTCACAGTGTCCTACTTGAAGCCAATTATCGGATACGGGCGAGCGATCGCCACGTGCTATCTTGACAGGTTAAATGATTTTATCTGCGCCTACTATATACAAACTGTCATTCGTAAAAATAAGGTAAAGCTGGACAGTGAATAAAACTTATATTATACTTCTTAAAATTACCAGAAACAATTAAAGTGTAACTGCGGTTTTTCGGTTTTTCTTAATCAAGCTAACTCAAAAAGTTACTTATATTGGACAAAAAATTGTAAGGCAGATAACCAGAGGGTGGAAATATTGCCCCCTCTAGCCGCGTTCGTTTGTATTCCACCTGAGCACGCAGGCTACGAGTCACCCACGTCCTTCACTATTCTGTTATAATCAACTGGTCAAACTGGTACGCTATAGGCGCCAGCCTCTTGGGCGTGGGATGACCAAGGCAGTTCGGAGCAGTTGACGCAATCAAACTTTGGTGTGTGGCTAGTTTGTGGGTGAGACGTCCGATTCATTAAAATTACCCCTGCGGCAGCCAGTTGTTCGCCTTCTTTAGGCTTTTGTATGTATATAAAAACCAACCTTCTTTCAAAATACTAAGAGAAAGATGCCCCCCCTCTCTCTGCTGGTTCAAGGAATATTTTGGTGTGAGTATCCTGCGTTATAGTATTCTAATGGAAGTAACTTTGCAACTACAACGACGGTGGCATCACTCTGTCGCAGTGCTCCCAACACAGGGGGCGAGCCCTGATATTTATATTCGCCACTACAGCATCCTTTACTGCCAAGGGGAACGTTTTCTACGCCTGCAGTTGTATGTCAGCTATGTTGACAGGATGGTCTCGGGTTTCGCACATATGAACAGCCTATGGTCGCACTTTGTCCAGTCCAGACTGGGGGATAGGTGAGCTGGAGTATTTCCCATCTCCTGTTGTTTCTGCATATTACTAGCAGTGATTATGTTTAAAGCATGCTTCTGTATAATTTGTTTTTTGACGCGTGTCCTTTTCGTTTGGGTGTTACTATCTTCCGCATTTCTGTTAATTATGAAAATAAACTCTAATTTGCATTACTGCGCATCGTTTCAGACAGCGGGGTGAGTAAGACAGATACAAATGCTTTAGTCTATTTCTGTTAATTATGAAAATAAAGTCTAATTTGCATAACAGCGCATCGTATCAGACAGGGGGGAGAGTAAGACAGATAGAAATGCTTTACTCTTTTGTGTAACAGTAGCGACACCTAAATTTGCAAAGTGTATAGGAATATAGCAGACAGAACATGCAGTTTAAATCGCTAAATAAGAGGATAGTTTATAGACGACTTATACCTTTAATGTCCCCTTTGTATTATGTTGGAGTGTACAGGGGGAGAAATAGAGAGAAATTAATAGCCTGAAATGCGATTGATTTTATTGCAGTCTGCTCATATGCAAAATTCGCTTGTTGTCAGTTGCGCGCGTTCTCTTCTGAACTCCATATAGCTATTGTTACGAGGTTACGTTTACCCCCCTTTTGGTATCCCCTGTTAGAATTGCTTGACAATGGGCTATTTAGTCTTGTTTTCCTAGTAATGTCTAAAGTTTGATTTTTTAAACGGCAATCTCTTTAACGATAATGTAGATCGTTGAGGAAAAGGTTAATGAGTATAAATTTTGCAATCTTTTTCACGTCGTTAATTTTGAGTTAACTATCGTTGAAGATCAACCATTTTAAACTATTAGTTTGACGCTGACTCTTTCTATTTTTGTAACGCTTTGACTCCTCTTCATGCATTTTTGAGCGGTACTTTTGAATTTTCTATTACATCTTTTCCATTCAATTGTTCAAGTTTGTCACAGTTATAGCGGGCTATTCGTTTCATTTTTATCAGTCTGTCAGATTTACGTTTGGACAGCGCGAGGACAGTTTTATTTTACTATGGCTAGTCCCGGTGGTTCTCCCCATTCCAGTGTGTCTGTCACAGCCGATGCTTTGTCAATTGAAGGTGGCTGTAGTGAGGGGGAATCTATTAGTGACGAGAAAGCTAGTGAATACGGCTCAGACAGAGAGATGAGGTATATTGGTTTTTCTAATTTTCAGACAAGAGGTGTTTAGCCTCTTTTTGTTTTTTTTAATCTTCGCCCCCCCCCAATTCTCAGAGTTAGCTGTGTCAAAGATTTCGAAACTTTGCAACATCAACTCTGTGTCCGCTGGCATTACAGCAAATGGCTTTCACCAAACAAAACGATAAACTAACATGGACTTTACATTTGTTTTCCAGGGGCGGCGGGGAAAGAGGGGGAGGGAGGGCTAAGAAAACTATTGCAGACAAATAGACATAGAGCGGGCCGCACTGCTACAGATAATAACTTACCACCGTTGGTTTGCAGTTGCCTTTCATTATTTTCAGTGGCAGTAACGGCGAACGTGAGGAAGAAAATGAGTCCAACTTGTCTGCCACGGAGGAGGGGACGCAGCGAGAACAGAGCTCAGCAGAGGGGCGCTTGGCAGGGACACCAGGAGCGGGCGAAGCCGTGGCGCTAGGGACAGAGAGGAAGAGGTGAAGTCCTGGAGTACACAACTATAATTGTGTTGTTTAGCGAGATTCTATAATTCCCCCCCTTTTGTCTCTGTTATTTAACATAGGTGAATATTTTCATGTTTTTGTGCTGTTGTTCTGGCTTGGACATTTGATCATGTATCTAAGGCAGCTGGCTAAAGGGACCGCTCACCCTGCCATCCCCCCTTCGGCCCCTATGTTTCTGTTCATAGTTCTTGTCTTATTGAGGTCCTTTCTTTCCAATTTTTATCTCTCTCTACGTTAACGGTATAGGTTGAATTAGTCAATGATTGAATAAAATTAATTTTAGGAAAACCCTTTTATATGTACCTATTTTTTTTATGTTTTTTAATTTCAGCGTAGGAAAAGGAACAACGGGTGGTGGCGGGAGGTGCAACTTCTTTGCTGAACAAGGCTTACCAGAAGGTGATCAGACTTTACGGCGGGACGACACGCCTGGCCCATCTTTCTCAGGCCGCAACGTTCGTGGGGGATCAAAGAGCAGGAGGTAAACAGCTGTAATGCTCTTGTCATTGTGCGTTGTAAATAAGTGTAGTGCAAGTAGGCCTCGTCTTTTTTTTGGTTGGAATCGCCTTTCGGTTTTTATAATGGATCTTTTGCCTTTTTTTTTAAACATTGTCTGTAAGTCTAGTCTGGATAATTCTGGGGGGGGGCTCATTTTATGTCAATCCAGAAGGGAATAAGAACAGAGGGGGGGGAAAGGTTGCGAACACACTCTATGCCAGTGTTAAAACAATAGTACAGAATTATTTGAAAATAGCTGCCCCCCCCTGCCCCCCCGTCTAGCCTTTTGTTCCCTGTTGCTTTAAATTATGGCTACGCTAGGCTGTTATTGCAGAAACGATTTTTGTAGTGTTCCCTTGCCTTCTGACATAGTAACAATCGTCCATGTTACAAAATATATTTCAAAGGAGGGGGGGGGTAAACGCCGCCCCTCATTAAATAGCAAAAACTTCCAAACACGTACTGTTCTGCGCTTAATTTGTTTTATGTTTGTGTTTACAGCGATGGTATGGGAAAACCAGTCTCGCCTCCTGACTACAGTTTCGGCGATGCCTATGCAGATGACGAACAGGGCCCACCCCTGCCGGGCCCACGTGGATCATCAGCGGGGGCCAAGGATGTTCGTGTCCGGTCTAAGAGGAGAAGGTTAGACGCTTTTTTTATGTACTCAAATTTCAGTTGTAGATAAAAGAACTGCGTAGGCGCCCTCCGAAATTATTACAGCACAGCATGTGTGTCATGGTGGTTTGGCAGTTTCCAGCCCTTGTTGCTCCTGTTACGTTGAATTACATGTGGCAAAGATAAACTATGCACAGAGTTAAGAACTGCAGAAAATTATTGGGCATGCGGGACTGGCGGGGGGGAACCGTTTTCAATTCTGTGAATGGGAGGAGAAAAAACGGTTGCGGATTGACAGTTGTTCAATTTTCTTTTCGGACTGTATTCTGCGTAGTGAGCGGTTCAGGTACAAAATACATTTTTAAGCAAAAGGGACCCCCCCCCGCTGGAATAGCTGACACTTACCGAAAAAGCTATTAATCTCCGTTTATTTTCTCCCCTTTTGTGCTTACAGTGGCAGAAAGGTTGAAACTGTCGCGTCTCCTGAGCACAATGTCGACGATGCCTTTGCAAAAGGCGAACAGGACTCATCAGTAACAAGCCCTCCTGGGGCTTCAACAGCGGTGACTTCGAATCGTGGCAGGTCTAAAACGAAACGGTATAAATGCTACTGACTATGTGCACTCCTATGTCAGCAATGAAAAGTTAGGGGGCTCCCCCCCCCCTTTGCTTATCTTGTACTATTAGTCTAAAATAATTGCCTCCCCCCTCCCCTTTGCTCTTAAGGGTTTGTTTTACAAAAGAACATATCCCGTTTGTAACCATTATGAGCTGCTATATTATTATGAACAGTTCTTATCCTACCTAGGAATGAGAAAATGTTGTTAAATGGAATTTATTTTTAGCCAGCAGAAACAGGGGGGGACATTATTATCCGCCACAAATCCGTCGACAGCTAAGGAGAAGTCTGGGGCCGGCGAAGACGGAAAACCGACAGCGGCTAACAGTAGTGTGAGGAACCAAAAGGTTGGGCTGAAGCGGATAGTTATCTTTAGCAGTTCGAGTGACACAGACAAGACAGAAGAAAAGAGGGCGCCCGGACCTTCCTCATCCAGGTATCAGTGACGGGGGGGGGGGGTTAAAGGCTGCCTTTTTTTCCTGTTTATTCCTGTTTTTTTAAAAGCCTGTGTTTGTGACGGTTTTCGCTCAAGCCCATAAAATGCAGACTTTCACACTATAAAACTATAGCAAAGGAATAGAGCCGCCTCTACATTTTATAATTTAACATAAACTATTTTTGTTCCATGGATAGACTTGTCTCCCGTGTTCTTTTGTGTCTAACTTTATTATAATCGCCATTGTCTTTAGCTATTTCGAAACTAATTCCCCGTAAACAACCATTGAATGAAATTGCAGGGGAAGCGCTACAGAGAAGCAGACTACTGTGGAACATGAAAACGAGATTGAGACAGCAGCCAATTCGTCCATCCCGTCAGGGTCAGACCAGCGGCTTCAGGGGAAACCGAAGAGGAAAAGGTGAGAACTATTTCATTGTTGACTTTGTACTTTCCTCTAAGTATATACTATGCTAGATTAAAGCAAGTCCGCAGACGGGGGCGGAGCTAATACGTCACATATAACAAGGTATATCAAATGCATTTTTTTTAGTCCAAAGAAGGACGAGAAAAGTTTGTCTCCGGCGAGCACTGAGGGCAGAACAGAGGCGGTTCGGAAGAGAAATGGAGGAAAAAGACCAGCCGCACAGAGGAGGGCTGTTATCTCTAGCACTTCCAGTGATGAGGACGATGCGCAGGGGGGATCCTCCCATTTACCAGGATCCGGAAGGAAAAGGTATTTAATGCAGCGGCTAGAATGGATGACTATATACTTAACCATTTGCACGTTACACCTCCTGCAAGTAGAATCTAAGATCCGTTTGGCTGATTCTCGTCCTTTTATGTCTTATCTTTTTTTTTATCGGTCAGCTAGGTTTTAATGTGGTGTTTAATTGGTTTTGCTGTCTATTTGCTGTAAGTCTTGTACACATGGTCACAGCTTTGGTACTTGTTTTAGCATTCCAGTGACACACAGCAGAATTGGGCAAAGTAAACAGCTAGGGCGACAAAGTGCAGAGGCCACGCCCCGCCCCTCTGGTGGTCGTGAGGATATTATCGCGGACAGGTTAGCCCTCCTGTGCTGTATAAGTTTGTCTGTGCGCTCTTTTTTTGTCTTTTTCTCTTTTTTATGTGTTCTCGTTTTCTCTTATTCTTTTTCGAAAAGCATATTGTTAAACAAACAAAATCACCAAAAGTATTGCTGTACAACAGCAGAAGAAGTAGAACGGGCTGAGGGAGATGTTATCATCTTTAAGGGATGAAGGCTCGCTCAGTGGGGACGACTTAGCGTCCAACAGCTCCCGTGGCGGCATTGATTGGGATGCCCCTACGTCTAATGATGAAGCTCAACGGGCTATCGCCATGTATCCTACGCCAGAAGACAGTGCAGAGGAATTTATAAATAATGACGTTTACATTCCTTGGTGAGTACAACAATTGATATTGATGGCTTGTTGCAAAGGGGAAAGAATAAAACAAGCCAGCAATACGTAGCCAATTATCTTTTAATAAAACTTATAAGTCAAACTATTTGATTTTAGCCCTTACGATTGGCCTGAGTTCGAGCATGAACGGACAATGTATTGGGAAAACGCCCTTAAGTATGCTGATCCCAACACTTACAGGTATGTCTTATGTCCTGCTTGCCTGTAATTTTTCAGTACAACCCTGGAAAAAAACTAAACGGGCACTAGCCCTGTGTTGTTGTTTGTGTGTACTTCTAGGTGACACTTTCACAACAGTTTAGAGCCATCACGCAAACATGGACGTCTTCTGCAAACAAGCAAACCGGGGGGGGGCCCTCCCGTTTTTATTTTACTTTGTGAATGTAAACCAACAGTACAAGGTGCATTTTTAGGCCTACCTATTGGAGTGACAGTGATGCAGTAATCAACCGGCGTCTGGCCCCGCCAATGCTTAATCACTGGCGAGATATTGTCCATTCCCTGTTTGAAAGTTTTCAAGCTGAGGCTGGACCAGACGAATCAAAGGATAAACCAGGGTACGTTAAGACTTGTGTAGATTTGCGTGGAACATATAAGATTGATTAAATTTAATGTTATTTTTTGAATTTTCGACGTACAGATAAAAATAATTATATATTTTATTTTGTTTGTCTATTAGAACTGCCGCCTCCGGACTATGCGACCGTTGTACTGTGTCGGCGAACCAGGGGGGGCCCCCCTCCCCTGTGCATGGAAACGCTGAGGATAGTATCTCAGTGGAACCTGGATCATCACGTCGCGCGGGGGAGACTGCGCGTGGTGTTCTACCCATTGCCAGCACTCAGGCGGAACCGGGCGCATCCGGCCAATCTTCCAATAATGAAAGAGAAATAGTGATTGTGGCACAGTGAGTAACGAAAATAATGAGGGTATATCGTGCTCCAGTGTTAATCGCCGCCGCATTTTTATCCGTTCTTTGAACATTATGATAACAGTTAAACAATATGAGTTTATTACAAGTTCTTCTGTACTCTTTTCCTTTGTTTGCGGTCGTATACTTGTGCAAAACACCAGACACACTCCCGTGTTTAGGTATCCTCGCTCTATCAGTAGAAACAGGGGGTTCGCAAGGACGAAGCAGAGTCTGTTGGATCAGTTCGTCGTTCCTTTCCCACAGGTGGCGATATGGACTGATAGTGACAGGTAATTTGGTTTACATGGTTTCATATTTAATTCGAACGACAAACCTATTATTTTAGGTCTACTGGTGAGGGAGAAGGGTACGATGAATCGGAAGAACCCCCAAAACAGTCTGATTCTGACGATGAACTGATCCGTCAAATCGACACGGACGCCTTGATGGTCGAGAACTTGCAAAAGCAAGAGTACGTGGCTCCTGGCTGCTTGTTTGGCTATAGGCTTCTACCAGAAAATGGGGACCCATTGTTTACTAAATACAGTAATCTGTAGGTTCCAGTCTAAACTAAGAAACTGTTTTAACTGCCATTATAAAATAGGAATAGCGTGAAGGGGGGGGAGGAAACTAAATGATTATTCTTTAACTCTGCCTTTACTTTTCTTTTCTAGGATTCAAGAGCGCGAGAGGGCGCGGCAGGCGGAACTTAGCAGACCACTGACTGAAGCAGAAATACTGGCTGAAATAGGGTACAACTACTTTTTATGGCTTTACCCGTTTATTTTAAAAATATTGTGAAGACCCACACGCCACCACTGGAAACCACACGTTATTTGTTTGTATTTCAGATTCGCCGATGATGAGGGTGGCTGTCCGCCCAGCCAACCATTTGATAAAACCTGGTCAGGGAGAACCGTCCGAACAGATGCGAGAGGACGCCTCCTCCACGACAGAGACTCGTGGACTACCGAAGCCGAAGGAAAACAGCCTGCAAAGAGGGGGTTTGGTGAAGATCCCGCGCCAGCAGTGAAAAGGATGGCAGACGAAGAGGAGAATGTCGGCGGACAGAGCGACCGAGAGAGTGAACAGGCAGGGGAACCCGTATGGGTCTTGCCACGGGCAGAGAGCCCCCCCCTGCGCCTGCTGAGGAGAATGTCGGCGGACAGAGCGAGCGAGAGAGTGAACAGGCAGGGGAAACCGTATGGCAATTGCCACGGGCCGAGAACCCCCCCCCCCTGCGCCTGCTGCTGAACTGTTGCGTGCTGCCCCGTCTGTAGAAGAAGAACAGTGAGTAGACTCCTTTATAAAAGCCCTCCCTTTAGTTTGATACGTAGTATTGCTTGTTTTATTAGTTGAACCTGTGATCTACCAATTCACCTTTCTGTTTGGTTGTCGTGTTTTCGCGCTATTTTTTTATCTTCTTGCTGTTCTAGATACATTGTTGGCGTCGGGAGTTTGAAGCGTTCTTCTGACAGAAAAGCTGCCAAGTGAGTGCTGTTTACGTGTGTCTGTTTTAATGTTATGGTAGATACATAACCGAGCTCTCCTTTTCTGCCTTTGTTCAGTTTTCTACTACTATTATATTTTTTTTCTTACTGATTCGAGTTTAGCCCCCTACAAATCTGATTCCAGATTACTGGCTGCTGTAACGATTTTCATTGTTCGTTGTTTTTAGGGAGGCGAACCCGCGCATAAGGGCCTGTGTAGCGAAAGATATCGCTGGACAAAACAGTCGCCGATACCATAAAAGACGACAGAATAACAGAGAAAGGTAGATCTTCACATATAGAGTTTACTAGCAAATATTAACACACCTACATTCCCCCTTTACAAAATTTTTATTTTGGTGACAATTCTATATAATTTTAGTGGGAACGACACTGCTACGGGCGACGAAGAAATTGAGAGGTTATTGCCACGAAGGCAGCACAGGCAGGACACGCGTGAAGGAAGCGTTCAATTTCCTTACCCTAGGTTGGCGTTTTTGTTTTCTTCTATTGTGATTCAGGGCGGCCGGGGGGTTGACAACTGCATCATATACTTGTCCTTCTTAGTTGCGACCCTAAAACAAATGGACGGAACGGTTAGACGTACCACAGGAACGGAGCATCTAGTATATTAATACTCGTTGTACCCTTAGGCTGTTGAAATTTATTTGGAATTTTTTGTTATAGAAACTATCGTAAAAAGGACGGTATGCCTACTATCTCTACGGGGACACGAGAGATTGGTCAGCAACTGAGGCGAAGTGGCCGAGAAGTCCCGCCAAAGTAAGACACTAAAACATGGTGTAGTCTGCTCATAAATAATAAGAGGCACGGGAAAGCACCATAGAACATTTTTTTCCACTTGGGGGGGAACCTTATTGCAGCGGGGATAATTATGTTCGTATTTATTTCAACTAAGGCAGAAAAGGGGGAGGCCGGGGATCAGCTAAAACAAATAATACACCTTAGTCCACCGTATTATTTCAGACCGCCTAAATTGTGGCCCAGTACGTTTCCCAATTCTAAGGCTAGAAGAGACTATGTCCTTGGAATAGAGTCAGGAAGGAAGCGTAAATCTTACAAGAAGGCTGGACGGAACAGGGCGCGTGGATTGCAATTTCTAGACAGAAGTGCCAAGGAAACGCCATACGCCTTCCTTCGAGATCAGGAGGGGCAGCAGCGCCGGAGTAAACATGGAATGGAAAAGAAATCTAAAAGGTTAACGTGCATTTTTACATAGTTACTCCTTATTCCTGTAACCACCCCCCTCCCTCATCGTTTGTGTTCAATAGAGACGTGTAAAATGTGTAAACCTTTTATTAGAAACGAAATAATAATCTACGGATAATCCCCTTTTTCGCATACATTGTTAACGAAACGATTTTTCTTTTAGTCGTCGAAATTCACGTGGGAAAATGCTCATTCGCAAAGGGGGCCGGTCTTATACGTATCAGCCCTGGGATGATCCTGATTACGATTACTACTCCGATGCGAGCAATCTCCGGTAAAAAGCATAAAGCAATTAAAAATAATCCTAATCCAACATCCAGTATTTTTTAAATGTGTTAATGCTTTGAGAAAACTCAATTTTTATCACACACATAAGGGGCACTTAATCTACCCAAATAATAGGCCAGTTTTTAGCCGACTTTTTCGTGGGGCTTCGTCGACCTAGGCTAACTGCAAACCAATCTATCCGTGTGTGTATTTCTAGTTCAACTGACTACGACTCGGATATGGGAGATTTCATCGAGGATGATACACCAGTAAAGGATAGAGGAAAATGGTACAGGCGACACTCAGACGAAGACAGCAGTGATGGTGGCGACGGAAATGCTTACGGACAGTACGTTACTTAAGAAAAGGACATGGTTAACCTGCGTTAAACAAATCCACGCTGACCTGACTCGCCTGCAGTTTGTTGCTTAAACCCGTAAAACAGTTTTTGATAGTTTTGTGGGCGGCATTCTCTGTACGGAAGCTGTTCCCTTTTGTTTTCTCTCCCTGGCTTGTACTGATGACTGTACTGGTCTTCTGTTCACAAAGTTTGTATCTTCTCATAATTGTATGCATCCCTATCCTTCCACGTTTAATATGCAAATTACTTTAACAGGAGAGGTGTAATAATTTTTAATCTATTTCGACATACGTACACATACAGGTATTGCCCCCCCTCGCTGTACTTGCTATATTGATTTATGCAAACTTTCTCCTGGTTCGAAGAAACGTTGGACTATAAAGTGCCTTGTTACTCATATACATGCTAACATGTCTTTGTATACTTATCTCGGCAGACATGTTTCTCCCCCCCCTTGCAGTTTGCAGACATGTTAATTTGCATACACAGTAATTTGTTTTAGTGGAAAGGGGATTTTCTCCATAAGAGAATAGCTGAACGACTGTTTTTAGTGAGCTTGAGTTTAATACAAAAAGCCGTCCTCATCTAAACTGTAACACATGTTGTCATAAATATACGGATTCCAAAACCACGTAGTAGGTCATTAACGGTTCCGTCCAAATAGTTAGAGGGATCGTGAATAATATTCGGACGTGAACTTTGCATTTTGATAGCTTTTTGAACGCTTTTCCTTGTTCCCCTTTGCAAAAAACACAAAAACGTAGAAATAAGGATCAGGCGGCATTAAACTGGAGGTCTTTAAAACGGCGCGCCGGGCGCGTGCCGGTTGCCCCCGTGGCGTTACATGACACACTACCCTTGTGTAAAAAAGGAGGGGGGAAGAATCGGACACTATCTCTCTGTCTAGCTGTCCAATGACAGAAGCAAGGGGGGGGCGCTTTCAGTTTGCGAGTACACTTCAAAATATTGTCGTCTTTTATAGGGGTGGCGGGGTGGCGGTCGGGGTGGCGGTTTTCGCCACCTCACAACTCACGCATGTAAAACAAGGCGTTGTGTGGGCACACATGCGTACGCACACAAGGGGTGGCGGGGTGGCGAACAGACCTGAACACTTTTCCGCAGACTATTCATGCAAATTAGGGGGGTGTTTTTACTTGTCTGCTGATCTCGTTTCCTCTATATACATAGCGAATGCCTAGATCCCCCATGTATAAGGCCCTTTTTTTGGAGCTGCTGTGTATTTCATTGCGACTACGCATGCATTGTTATGCTCCATCCCTGGGGTGGCGCGGTGGCGGCCGGGGTGGCGGACTTTGCCACCATACAAATCACACAGAAAATAAATTGTTTTCATCTGTGCACACACGCTCGCGCGCACCAGGGGGGGGGCAGGGGGGAGAGCTGGACTGGACACTTTTCAATCGAGATACGGATACAGTAGGGAAATAACCCCCCCCCTTTTTTTGAACCTGATTAGATAAACAATTTATGACTCCCTTTCAAAATTGTCTACACGAATTAATCTGTGGTCACATACTGATGAAGCCATTGACAATCTGTAGCTAACTTATGTTAACTTGTTTGCGCACGTGCGTTTTGGCAGTTTGTAGGGCGGGGGGCCGGCTATACTGAGATGGACATTTTAAGCATGAGAACTCATACAAAATATGGAGGGCTTTTACATCACATCTAAGTCCAAATGCTCTACATGCACAGTGGCAAAAAGACAACACACCCCCTCGCTTATGTAATTCACAGAACATCATT
>JASAND010021745.1:0-22353 GCA_030248195.1 Trissonchulus latispiculum
TTTCTGGAATAGACATCGACAACTACCAGAGGTCAGTTACTGTATGCATGGCTGAACTACACGAGATCCTGGATTCAGATGGAGTCTGCTTTGCTGAAGCCAAGGAGTCCCTTCGACCCGGCGGACCCCTCGAGGAGTTTGCTGATGGCTTTGGTCATGACAACTTGAAGATGTTCAGAACTGCTGACGAAAGCAAGTTTCAAGCAGTCTCCTGCTTCATCGAGCACATAGAGTTCTACCACAATGAGAAAAGAATGGGACACCTGAAGATGTTCCGACTGCACTCACTTGATCAGTTCCGACGCCACGTTTCCAGACAGTCAGATTGGGCCAGCTTTGGAAAGCAGGAGCGGCTAACCTGCTCAAAGTTTTCTATCGTGCCGTTGAATTTCGACCGCGATGGCCTAATCGCCAAAAAGGCTGTGTTCTCTGTTAGACCTCTGGGAGAAGAACAACAGCTGAGGTCAGAGATCAGAGTCAGGTCGACAGTGGTCCACCAAGGATATGCTGTTGAAGATGTTGACCATGGACATGGAATTTCTCAGAGAGATGTCAGTTCTGAAAAAGGTTGTGACAACCTACCTTACTCTGCCTTTGTCCACTGCAGGCGTTGAGTCTGTCTTCTCTTGCGTCAAGCTTAGACTATGCCAGCAACGCAAGGAGGAAACCATTAACCAGCTGATATCAATCTGCATGGAGGCAGAAGAGTGAGGTGAGCCCATTCGACAGCCAACTGTCTGCAACAATTTGGAGCCGGCTCAGTCAAACGAAGATCTCTTTTCAGGTGGACACTTGAACCCCGATGAAAAGCGGCCAACTCTGAAATCCATGAAGAAGAAGGCCAAAGATCGAACTCTGCGGGCTGAGCGACGGATCAAAGCTTCTCTGAGACTACTGCCAGAAAATGATGTCATCACGATTGATGACGAAGACGTTGGTCTCAACGCATACGATTACTGCGGCTATCCAGATTCTGACGATGATGAGTTTCTGGGTTTCTCTGTAGAAGATGTCGAACATTTGGCAGACGCATTGGGTACCACCCAAGAGGCTGAGGAAGACCCTGATTCTTCTCAGCCGAGCGGCAGCGGGCAGTAATGCCTGTCTGTGGTGCCATCCATGATTGCTGAAATGTATATAATTTGTAAATAACAGGAGACTGTACATAAGCTAAGCTCTTACGTAAGCAATCAGCAATAATCATCATATTCTGATACGTACAATACAACAACAGTACTAATCTAGATCCTAGCAGGTAGAAATCTAGCATGCTGTATGCACATTGTATGGAAATAATCATAGACTAGTTTGAATGAGTTTATATTACGTATAAACTATGCTATTTACTGGATTTTCCTGGAGGGAGATTTATTATGGGAGGGTCCAGGCTAACTCGGATTCCTCCACTGCAGACTGCATAACCCCCACCCCAATTTCGGTGGCCGACCGACCCCCGCCCCAATCCCAACCCCAGCAGGACCTATCCTCCCTTCCCAACTTTGGGATAGGCTGGCAAACCAGTCAAATTTGCAAAGTCTGAAACCGTAAACAAAACATCGTATAATCAGATCTACGTATATAAGTAAATAGGTGGATAGACTACGATTCCGGATTCAAGTAAACTTAGGTTTCAGTAGTTTGTAAATAGTTGACGTTCTGTTTTTGAAGTTAGTAAAGTCTAGTCATGTAAACTTTAAAGCTCAATATATCGCTCGTGCTTGCTTACATACCTATATACTGTATTTATTATTTCAGGTATAATTTTTCCTGTCGAGTGATTTGTGTCATGATTTGTCATGATCTGTCTTTCGAAGAATCTCCAATCTCTATGTACCTATTTTTAATCATCGAAAGAGGCTGACTATGCAGACATAGTAGTTGACAAAAATATTGTGAGTACATATATATACTTTGTCAATGTCAATTACTATAAATTGTAATAATCGTGCGTCGCAACCTGGTAGGCTAAGATTATAAGATAAGAAGTCAGATGGAGTCACAAATTTTTTGAACACTGTCGGATAAGCCGGTGATATGAAAAATCCGGGGGGCGCCCAAAATCTATGGGGGCGATTTCGGGAGGAGGTGTTTTCGGGGGGCACGTCGGTTTCAAGGCCCCCCTGTAAAAATTGTGAATATATGATCGCTCGGACTAGATAATCTTACTACGTATATATATACTATATACCCTTTAATAGCAATGTATATATAGGAGGATTTGCTCTAACGTTAAATTTGCATGCTAAGTTTTGATATGCTTGACACCCACCCTCAAATTTAATTCTGAAAGGGTTGAATGCCAATTTTATTTCGCAGATATTCCAATGCTTTGTTCAGACGCGTCGGCATTCATTTCTTTGGTCAGGCAGTAAGGTAGTTCAATGAAACTACTTTCTACTTTTCCTCGAATAAGGATTCCGAATGTCTATATGCCTAGTTCGAGAATGAGCTATCGGATTTTTAGACAGCTTTTTACATCCTTGGTTGTCTTCAAACAGGACCGTTTTTTTCCTGTAGTCGTCCGAGGGTATCCATTATACTGCCAATTGCCATTGACATTTCATGTCTGTTATAGTAGTCGAATGGTCGGACGAACGATTAAACTCTGTTGGTGTCTTTACATCATTGCAGTCGGTTAGCCCAAGCTTGTGGAGAAGAACGTTTCCGGTATATCTCTTTTGAGGCAGTAAAATTGTTCTCTCTTGCCTATTTCCCACAACTTGCACTAAGTATTTCGATCTTCCAACAGATTGTATCCCCATCTCGCCACTGTGGACAAGGCCAAATTTATTGTTCAATTCTTTCTTGGCAACCCGAGCCATGGCATCATAACCAAGGTGGTCCAAACGAGCATGCCACAGGTGCTAGCACTTGTTCATCCTCGCTTTCCTCACTTATTCCTCTTTTTCTGCATCGTCTTCTTGTACCTGCCGAACTACCCTACACTGATCTAAGCGGTTGACTTTGCCTTTATACGAAGAAGAGCCCTGATAATCTTTATTCGCAAACCAACAATCGCGAGCTAAATGTCCTTCTTTTTTACAAACGCAACATGGACCTTTCTTCTGAGAAACCTTTGCTGGTTTATTCTTAAAAAGAACTGCCCTCGTAGACTTGTTTGCTAAAAGCACATCTACATTGCTATTATCTTTCCCGTCCTTTTTATTTTCTTCATGGAGTAATCTGACAGTGATTAAACTCCATTGGTAATTCATCGATGCGTGATTCCAATGCTGTTATAAGATTGTCGTAGTTATTTGGGAGGCTGCTTAACAGCGTCGTTACAATGTCGTCCTCAGCCACAAGGGCGTCAATAGCTGCTAACTGACAGGCTGGATTTTTAACATTATTAATATAGTCGATCATCTTAGTTCCTAGCTCCACTGTAATAGTGAAGAACTTGCGGCAAAGATACAGCTTATTAGCTAATGTTTTCTTTTCGTAATAGGCCACCACAGTATCCCAAGCCTGTTTCGCATTTTCTGATGTCCGAACCAGTCTGAATTGAGAATCTCTTAAGTTTTTAAACAGATCATAGCAAAGACTTCTCTTTTTTGTTAAATTCCGTTCTTTGCCTTGCTGTGGCATTTTCAATCTCCCTTGCTGTGGCATCTCCAGTGACGAACTCCCACAAATCACGCTCCTCCAGTAGGAGTCTGATTTTGAATTTTCATAATGGAAAATCTATTCCACCAAATTTGTTAATTTTCAAATTATGGTCGTGTGATTCCGTAATTTTCTACTCTGGGCCCATAATGTGTGAATACCCTGTATATACCTATGTACAACTCCCACCTATTGTTAGAATACTCCAGAATCGCCAAAATGTAAAAAATTTCAGGAACTTGAGACATTTTTCGTCAGAATCTATTATATACATATTATGTTCTGAAAGTTTCAGCTGTTTTTAAACTTTTCTGTTGAGGTTAGATGAAGCTTTGACAAAATGTATATATCTCAAGAAACACTGGTTTGTTATCAACGTTTTTGAAAATTTTTAGCAAAACCATCCGATTTTATCTTAAAATCACCTTAAAAATGTTAAACACACTTTAATAGTGTTGATTCTTTCTTTTTTCCAAGCTAACAAAATATTGTAAAACTGTGGTAAATTATGAGAAAAGGTACATTTGTGGTTAAAAACATCATAGCTTAATCATCATAGTTGTTACCATGATTTTGCAAATATTCCGGATGAATGTAAAACCAGGTAAAAACGTGGTAAAAATGTATATACCTATAAATAGCATGGGAAAAAATGGAACATAAAATGGTTAAGCTGTTTTAAAAAAGTTCTCCCTGTGCATAGACCTGGGACTGGGAGGATCTATCTGCACTGTGGTGAAAATCATAACTTGACATGGTCATTTTTTTGAAAATTTGTTCTGTAATTTTGGCTTAAAATCACTTTAAAACCGTGTAAAAACGCCTAAAATCACAAAACAAGCCTTGTATTGACGGAAAAAGCGTTTTGCGTTCACTGGTCGTTTTTTTTGAATTTCTGAGGTCCGAAATTTGGGGGAGAATCGGGGGGTACTCCCCAGTACATTTCGGGGGTCGACCGCCAAATTTTCAAAGTTTACCCTACCCCAACCAAAATTTCCGGTGAAGCTATGCTACCCCCCCCCCCCCAAATTTTTGGCCAAAAAGTGGCCAAAAATTGCAAATTTAAGGTTTCTGAGCAATTTTGGCCGACACCCTTCCACCCTCCGTCGGACTCCCCCATTTTTTGTCCAGCCACACCTATGTTGTGGACCCACAGGAATTTTTCCCTGCCTACAAATTCATACAAAGGTATATCAGAAGTATCAACTGTTTGCACCGTGCTATCACTAAACACACTGCGAATTTCCGATTTAGTGCCACTCCTGAGGAGAATTATCGGAGTACACCGGGAAATGGGACGATTACGTAGGCGGCCTACCTTCAGCCATTTATTTATTAGAGAAAGGATAATAATGCATAATTTAAAGAGTAATCTTGAACACACTTTAACGATTCTGCCTAAACTAGTTTAGCAGATGTCGAATTAAATTTAGTAAAAGTACCTTGCAAACAGTTACACCTATTCTTTTTGATAAATGAATTTAAGTATGAAAACCTGGCACACTTTCTTGAACTACAGCAACCCTACTTCAGTATATGTCATCACAGCTCACTCTAAATACAATGTTTTTCCTATCTGTCAGACCAGCCCTGCTTAAATACATTTGACCTTCTTTAGTTTTCCAACAACCAATCACGCTGTCCAGCAAGCAGACGTCTTTCGCTTCCTAGGAGACTACTCGTCATACATATATACTAGTTTACCTTTTTGAATGAATTTCAATCTGCTAGAAGGCAAGAAATATATTTTGTATGTAACATACATCAACTAGTTTATTAGGCCAAGCAGGCACCCCACTGAGACCAATTTAAGTAGTACTAATCCATCAGCCTGGCTTTAATTCACATAACGGGCAACCGTCTCCACACATAGATCAGCACATTCAACTACGTAGATTTAACTGAGGCGATTATTAGCTACTATAAGTATTATTTAACATAACATTTCATAACAATATTACAATATTCAACCACGAGATAACATTACAATATATGATTAAGTGTAAAAACCAAAAGGCTAAAAGGCTTAGCCTTGAAGACGTTAGATGAAAACTAGGGAGCCGACCAAAATTTTCGAAAGTGGCTAATTTTGGTACAAATCGACTTGCCTCGAAGTCCTGAGTCCGAAAAATTATACAAAATGCGTTTCTGATCTTCAAAGTTTGTGACTTTTGATAGAAGCTAAGTATAAAAGAGATACACACATCTCTTTAAAGCTCTTTTTAGGCTCTTTCACGCTGGCCATTCAAATTTATCATATGAAGCTTAAATAATTATTCGCTTTTTTTAAAGCTTGAAGGTACCTATCCAATTATGGGTTGACAGCTGCGGAAATTTTGTCACGAAATTTTTGAACAACAACAAAAACAGTTTTTGAGGATGTTAGATGGGTGTAGTCATACATGAATTTCGGTACTTTACTACCGAAACAAATTGAACGAAAAGGGACGGAGATAGAGTCCTTGAATAAAGAAAATATTGAATCAAGAGAAAACAATAGCAGAAAACGTAAAATACAAATTAAAATCTGAATTGAAAATTTTAAAGAAGAATTAATTGCAAATTAAGTGTATCTACCCGGTTCCGATGGACTTACACAGATAATTTCGATGACCGCACAGCAGGGCATTCCAAGTTCCTACTCACTAGTTGATGTAAAGCTATAGTACAAAATCTTCATTAAGTTAGATTACAAAAAAGACTTATCTAGGATTTCTTCAAAATTGAACAGTCTGTCCAAATTTTACATCAATAATTCCGATAATGCAAGACTACCTAAAGGTGGTAGTACCACTACCGCGGTAGACTTTGAACAGATACTGTGAACCAAATACTTAATGAATCGGTTTGAAATTTGACAAAATTGTGCATCATGTTTTGCACCAGAAGAGCTGAACTGACCTACACCGCTGCGGGAATTGGCTTCCAGTCTACCCAATAGGAAATGCATTAAAATATTTGAATTTAAATGTCTCCTCCAATACTTTATTACATCATTTGAGATTTTGCATATATGATTAGTTTACATAATACGCTCAGGCCATTTTGTTAGTTTTTCGTAAAAGTGAGCTTTTCGCTTTTTAGCAGATTTCAAAGATTTGTAAATTTTATATCTTGCTTAGTATTTCGTTTTTCAAAAACAAAGAAAACGGTCTGGGCGTATGCAGATATAAAACATATGTGCGAAATTTGGTCAATTTTGGTTGAAGCATTGACGAGAAAATAAAAACAAAGATTTTGTAAGTTTACATTGTTTGCTTTGGTTTTGGGAATTTCCAATGCTTTGAAGCAGATGCAAAATGTTTTCTGTGAAATAATGGCACATAACTAACACAACGACAACGGTTAAAACCGAACAGATTTAATTTTAGGATAAACTGTTCTTATTTTAGATTATTTTCGTGCTTTGCAACATACTGGAACCGATCCCGTATTTTTAGGCCAAAAGATAAGAAAGATTTGGCTTTTAACTACTTTGGCTACTAACTAACAATACAAGAATTAATACAATACACTAATTACCCGTTTCTACCGTATGCCCTAGCTCTAGCTAGCTCTTTGTTAACTCGAATTCCTTATTTCGTCTTTACCTTTTATAATTTTAGACTTAATGGGCTTAGATAATTTCACCTAAACGTTTGTACCTAATTTTTCACCTGAAAGTTTGTACCTAATTTTGTATTCAGTGCAGTTTTGTATGCACCAGCTATAATTACTAGGTCTGCTACAGTACCGTACAGAAAAGCATACATTGATCTAAGGATTATTTTACACGATATCAAAGCACTACATGTCAGGAGTCAGGCCTATCTCTGCAGAATTTGGATACTGTACCTTGCACATAGCGTTCCGCGCACATCGAAGTCTCTATGTGTGTCATGTTGACTGCGAACTGATCGACTTGCGAACGCTCCACAGGACGCAACGCAGTGCTATTCTTTGTAACGGCCACAATTCTTTAGGCCATCCGCTCTAAAATTTAGTCAATGGCCTTAGCTATGGTCTAAACAAAAACCTTGCACCAAACCTAATATTATTCCGCGGCAAAAGACTAGCTAGCTTTTCCAACACTGAACTTTTAGTGGAATTCGTAGCCCTCCTCTTAACGTCGATTTTAGGTGCTGGTATCGTTTTGTGCAGTGCTTTTGTGGTGATTTTTCGAAACGCTATAACTTTCGCATTTTAGGAAGAGGTTTATACATCGCCTTAAAGCTTATAACCTGAACATTCACTTGAGCTGACGAGACTAGCAAAATTGGCAAAAAATAGCAAAAATTTTTTGACATGCTGACATCTGACAAGCTGAATATAGACCAAAAATTTTTGAATAACGATTTCTCAAAACTGTAGATTCGGCCAAAATTTCTTCCTATGCCATTATATGAAGGACACGTGGGCTGAGGGACATGTTTTGGATTTGCTCAACAAGTCTCAGTACTCCAGAAAATCCGGCTAATGTGCGATGACACGAAATTTCGCAACTTTCTATTCAGTTTTCTCGCACTGGAGAGCTTTAGCTTTAGCTCAAACCGAGAAAAACGTCCCTCCGCAATAGAGCGAATTTTCATTCTGCCAAAAATCACGCGAATCCATTCGATAGTTTTTGAGAAATCTATGTTCAAAGCAAAATAATTCGCAGTTTTTGCCAAAATTGTTTTTCGGCGAATTCTCTAGCTTAAACCAACGAACTCCAAATGTGCAATTGGACGAAGTAGCGATTGAGTAGAAATAAGCCAAAATTGTTTGTAAAACTTGGCAGTAATTTTGAAAAAATTGATTTCTTCGAAATGGCCATTTTTTACCCCAAAAATAGTTTGTTGTTTATACTGCCTTAACCATTAAAGATAGTTCACAGGTTGTAAAAGTAAAAATGTTAATCTTGGTGCCATCTTTCTAGCCACAACAACCAATCTGGTGTATGTACTATGTACTGAGAGAATAATGGCAAAAACCAAAACGTTCTTATTTTTGCACCTAAAAATGCGGGTATGGTCCCAGAATGTTAAATAAGAAGAAAATTAACATAAAGTCCCGACCCTACCCTCGAAATTTTGGAGGCAGACCGTAACCCCAAATGGCCAAATCCCCGACCCCCCCCACCCAAATTTGCCAGAACCCACCCTCAAAATTTTGCCTCAAAATCTGACAAAATTGGAAATTTTTCGGAAAAATTCGAAATTTTTTCCGAAAATTCCAATTTTTTAGACTAAATGACCAAAAATGGTGAAATATTGTTGATTTTTAGTTGTAAATATCGTAATTTTCGCAAAATTGCTTGTTTTTTAGTAAATCTCTGACGAAAAATTTTTACCCCCCTTACCCCCCAAATTCGAATTGTCTGGACCCAACCCCACCTCAAACCGGCTGACCCTGACCATGTCCATAGATGTGGCTGGCGAAAAAAGTGTGGTTGGGGGTTCAGAAAAAAGTAGGGAGGGGGTTTTGGCGAAAAAAGTGGGAGGGGCATAGTTTCCCTGGAAATTTTGATTGGGGGGGGAAACTTCGACAATTTGGTGGTCGACCCCCGAAATGTGATGGGGATTCCCCCCCCCCCCGAACTCCCCGCCCCAAAATTCGGACCTCAGAAAATACAAAAAATGGCCTAAAAACGCAAAATTTTCTGTATTTTAACGCTTTCTGCGTCAATACAAGGCTTGTTTTTATCGTTTTAGGCGTTTTTACACCGTTTTAAACCGATTTTAAGCCAAAATTTGAGAAAAAATTTTCAAAAAAGAACCATTTTTAGCAAAATTTAGCTAACTTTTTGGCCCCAAAAAGTGCTGGGGGGGGGGTTCGGGGGGGTAACCAAAAGTGGGGGGCGGGATAGTCCAAAAATCTGGGAGGGGGTAAATTTGGTCGAAAATTTTGGGGGGGGATCCCCCCCCCCCCCAACCATAGTTTCCCTGGAACTTTGGGTCTGGGGGGGGTAAATCTTTGCCGACCACCGAAATGTGATGGGGGGGTGCCCCCCCAACCCCCCCCCCAGAGCCAGAATTCGGACCTCAGAAAATTCGAAAAATGGCCAAAAATGCAAAATTTTCTGTAATTTAGCCCTTTTTTCATCAAAATAAGGCTTGTTCTTAACGTTTTAGGTGTTTTTGCACCGTTTTAAAGCGATTTTAGGTCAAAATTTTAAAAAACTTTTTCAAAAAATGACCAATTTCGACCAAATTTAGGGTCCAAAAATCGTTGGGGGGGGGTTCGGGGGGAGGGTAGCCAAAAGTTGAGGGAGGGTAAGTCAAAAAATCTGGGGGAGGGTAAATTTGGTCAAAATTTTTGGGGGGGGATACCCCCCCCAAAGGAAACTATGCTCCCAACCCCCCCCCCCCTAGGGGAAAGATGGGGGGGGGGGTGGCGAAAAGTCGATTTGGGGTGAGGGGTAAGAAAAATTTTCGAGGGGAGGGGGGTCGGCGAAAAATCGGTTTTTCGTTAAAAAATTTTTTCAATTTACGGCTATTTTTAACGATTTTTAGCTTGAGTAAGCGAATTCTAGCAATTTTTCACACAAAAATTTGTTATTTTGGTGGGGGTACCCCCTATCACAACACATCTATTGTCTACAATATCGGGGGGATATTGAATTCCCCCTGGCTACGCGCACACAGGAAAACATTTGCTGGAAAAAATCGGAAAAAATCGGGACAATTTTTTCCGATTTTTTCCGGAATTTATTCCGACTTTTTTGTGCAACTTTTCCGATTTTATTCCGATTTTTTACCGATTTTTTTCCGATTTTTTTCAGGGATTTTCCCGATTTTTGTGCAACTTTTCCATTATTCCGATTTTTTTCCGATATTTTTCCGATCTTTTTTCCGATATTTTCCAGACATTTTTCCGATTTTTTCCAGACATTTTCCCAATATTTTCACGATATTTTTCGGAAGTTTTTCCGTGTTTTTCCGGATATTTTTCCGATTTTTTCCAGACATTTTCCAATATTTTCACGATATTTTTCGGAAGTTTTTGTGTGATTTTTTTGTATATTTCCGATGTTTTCCGGACCTTTTCCGAAATTTTCCCCAATATTTTCTTGGGATTTTCTCGACACCTGCATACGTCTCGCGCTGAATATACAACGTTTTATGCACACTAGCGTAGCCAGAAAAAATTTCGGGGATTTCGGGATTCTACTGATCGATCGGTCCATATCGGATCGATCTCTCGATTCGATTTTTGAAATCAGCGACCTCGATTTACCCTTACGGCAACTTCTCAGCCAAATCGGAGACGAAAAAATTTTTTCGAACCATAAGGGGGGACCAAGGCAAAATTTTTGTCCCCCCATCTACATAAGTGCCGAATTTTTAATTTTGGTACGTGAAATGAATTTTTCTGAGCACATTTTCCTCCTGTAGCATACTAGAGGGGAAAATGCCCTAGACGGGCATGCAGTGGCTAGAATAGGGGAAGAAGGAAGGGCGGAAAAATGCCAATATAAGTGACAGTCGGCGCTGAAAATGATGGAAACTAGATTCAGTGCCGAATACGGAAAGCAGTCGGCGCTGAAAATTATAGAAACTAGATTTAGCGCCGAATAGGGAAAGCAGTCGGCGCTGAAAATTATAGAAACTAGATTCAGCGCCGAATAGGGAATGCAGTCGGGTAGCGTGGAAAAGGCAATTCCTCCGTCCATCCTATTCGCGTGAACTGCTCTGCACTACCCGAGAACGTGGTTATACTGCGTTTGAAATGAGGCGGGCTACAGTCATATCGTTTGTGTAAGCAAAGTCTGCTTTTGAATAGTAGAAACTTCGGCACTTATGTAGATGGGGGGGACAAAAATTTTGCCTTGGTCCCCCCTTATGATTCGAAAAAAATTTTTTGTCTCAGATTTGACTGAGAAGTTGCCCCTAGGGTAAGTCGAGGTCGCTGATTTCAAAAATCGAATCGAGAGATCGATCCGATGAATCGATCGATCAGTAGAATCGATCGATCAAAATCGATCAAAAAAATTTTTGTCTCCGATTTTCGCGAAAAGTCGCCTATAGGGTAATTCGGGGGCGCTGATTCCGTATCTACAATCGAAATTTCATGAATATCGATCCTGCGCTCGCAAAAATCGATTTTCATCGATTTTTCGAAAATTCGTCAATAAGTCGATTTTGACAGCTCGGATCGAAATTTCGACTGCAGATTCGGAATCAGCGCCCCAAATTTACCCTATAGACGACTTTTCGCGAAAATCGGAGACAAAAAATTTTTTGATCGATTTTTATTGATCGATTCTACTGATCGATCGATTCATCGGATCGATCTCTCGATTCGATTTTTGAAATCAGCGACCTCGACTTACCCTAGGGGCAACTTCTCAGCCAAATCGGAGACGAAAAAATTTTTTCGAACCATAAGGGGGGACCAAGGCAAAATTTTTGTCCCCCCATCTACATAAGTGCCGAATTTTTAATTTTGGTACGTGAAATGAATTTTTCTGAGCACATTTTCCTCCTGTAGCATACTAGAGGGGAAAATGCCCTAGACGGGCATGCAGTGGCTAGAATAGGGGAAGAAGGAAGGGCGGAAAAATGCCAATATAAGTGACAGTCGGCGCTGAAAATGATGGAAACTAGATTCAGTGCCGAATACGGAAAGCAGTCGGCGCTGAAAATTATAGAAACTAGATTTAGCGCCGAATAGGGAAAGCAGTCGGCGCTGAAAATTATAGAAACTAGATTCAGCGCCGAATAGGGAATGCAGTCGGGTAGCGTGGAAAAGGCAATTCCTCCGTCCATCCTATTCGCGTGAACTGCTCTGCACTACCCGAGAACGTGGTTATACTGCGTTTGAAATGAGGCGGGCTACAGTCATATCGTTTGTGTAAGCAAAGTCTGCTTTTGAATAGTAGAACCTTCGGCAGTTATGTAGATGGGGGGGACAAAAATTTTGCCTTGGTCCCCCCTTATGATTCGAAAAAAATTTTTTTTTGTCTCAGATTTGACTGAGAAGTTGCCCCTAGGGTAAGTCTAGGTCGCTGATTTCAAAAATCGAATCGAGAGATCGATCCGATGAATCGATCGATCAGTAGAATCGATCGATCAAAATCGATCAAAAAAATTTTTGTCTCCGATTTTCGCGAAAAGTCGCCTATAGGGTAATTCGGGGGCGCTGATTCCGTATCTACAATCGAAATTTCATGAATATCGATCCTGCGCTCGCAAAAATCGATTTTCATCGATTTTTCGAAAATTCGTCAACAAGTCGATTTTGACAGCTCGGATCGAAATTTCGACTGCAGATTCGGAATCAGCGCCCCAAATTTACCCTATAGACGACTTTTCGCGAAAATCGGAGACAAAAATTTTTTTGATCGATTTTTATTGATCGATTCTACTGATCGATCGATTCATCGGATCGATCTCTCGATTCGATTTTTGAAATCAGCGACCTCGACTTACCCTAGGGGCAACTTCTCAGCCAAATCGGAGGCTAAAATTTTTTTTCGAATCATAAGGGGGGACCAAGGCAAAATTTTTGTCCCCCCATCTACATAAGTGCCGAAACTTCTTGGTTGATTGTGGATAATGAACTAACGCAATTAACATTAGGTGTCATTATGTGAATGAAATGTGCTGTAGCTAGATAGCATTGTTCTTTAACATGAAGTTAAAGCCGGAGCTGCTGCCTTCTGCATAAAGTACATAAACTGCATTGCCTATTAGAAATAATACTAGTTCAAACTGAAAATACTCTGTTACGCATTTGGAGTTTTAATAATTTCGCTCTTAATAATAGTCTAAAACATATGGCTGTAGCCTGCCTCATTTCAAACGCAATATAACAACGTTCTCGGGTAGTGCACAGCAGTTCACGCGAATAAGATGGACGGTAGGGATGAGCGCGGAAAAAAAGGACTGGAAAAAAAGGTTTTTTTAGTTTTTTCCATTTTTTTCCGATGGGGTGGAAAAATATTCCTAGTGTTATTTTAACGATTTTTACAGCGGAATATTATTCCTAGTGTTATTTTAACGATTTTTACAGCGGAATATAATGTTTTCTGAACTTTTCTTGCGAGTTCGCACTATTTACAACTTTTTCTGTGGGTCATAGTAGGTGGGGGTATGCTAAATCTGACCAAATTTTATTTGGGTTTTTTTCGAAGCATCGGAAAAAAATGGAAAAATATTCGAGACATGTTCTGAAAGTTAATTTATGAAATCAGAACATTAAGAAACTATCAAAAACACTGTTTAATGAACTAATAAGACAATATCCATGAATTTGAGCTAATTCTGGGATTTAAGATTTTTTGCCATGGAATGTGTATATATGTATATGGTTGCGTAACTCAGGTAGACTTAACAATTCCATGTCTAACAGTGGAATGTTCAGCCAAAACCTTTTAAAACGTCTGGAATTCTTTACTTTACGAGATGTATTATCTACGAAAACCACAGACCAGGTCTAGCAGAACCGTCAAGGTGTATATACAGAAGTCACCTGTAGTTTATTCTACAGTATTTTCTGCTGAAAAAACTATTTCCTGTAATGAATACTGAAACCTTTGTAACCACTTGTGTAAGTGTGCACTACATGGTGGGGCTATTAAAAATGTTGAAAACGGCTTCTATGCATGCAGAAACGTGAAATAACACAACTTTTAGCACATTGGTGAATTTTGGGGTGACCGGAAAAAAAGGAAAAAAATGGAAAAAACCAGAAAAAAAGGTTTTTTCCGGCAATCTTTTTTTCCGGAAAAAACCAACCCTAATGGACGGATGAATTTACTTTTCCACGCTACCCGACTGCATTCCCTATTCGGCGCTGAATCTAGTTTCTATAATTTTCAGCGAAGACTGCTTTCCCTATTCGGCGCTAAATCTAGTTTCTATAATTTTCAGCGCCGAGTGCTTTCCGTATTCGGCGCTGAATCTAGTTTCTATCATTTTGAGCGCCGACTGTCACTTATATTGACATTTTTCCGCCCTTCCTTCTTTCCCTATTCTAGCCACTGCATGCCCGTCTAGGGCATTTTCCCCTCTAGTATGCTACAGGAGGAAAATGTGCTCAGAAAAATTCATTTCACGCAGCAAAATTAAAAATTCGGCACTTATGTAGATGGGGGGACAAAAATTTTGCATTGGTCCCCCCTTATGGTTCGAAAAAATTTTTTGTCTCCGATCTGGCTGAGAAGTTGCCGTAAGGTTAAATCGAGGTCGCTGATTTCAAAAAGCGAATCGAGAGATCGATCCGATATGGACCGGTCGATCAGTAGAACCGATCAATCAAAATCGATCAAAAAATTTTTTGTCTCCGATCTTCGCGAAAAGTCGCCCCTAGGGTAATTCGGGGGTGCTGATTACGAATATGCAATTGAAATTTCGTAAAAATCGATCGTTCGACCTTAAAAATCGATTTTCATCGATTTTTAAATATTCGTCAATAACTCGATTTTGGCAGCTCCTATCAAAATTTCGACTGCAGATTCGGAATCAGCACCCCCGAATTACCTTAGGGGCCACTTTTCGCGAAAAGCGGAGACAAAAATTTTTTTGATCGATCGATTCTACTGATCAATAGCAGTGGCGGATCCAGGGGAGGGGCCCGGGGCCTCCCTTTGCGATTTGGGCCCCCTCCTTTGATATTCCGGGCCCCCTATATAGTCAATCGGGAAAAAACGCCCTTTTTTTCAAACTTCTGGACGTGTAAAACTCATTTTTTGGAATTATGGGAAAATTCTTGTAGTTTGAAGAATGGCAACCCCTACGGATTAATTTCATGTATTAATGACTTCTCTGGACTGTAGCAATAGAGAGTACTATGTGATTTATTTCCTGGGGAAAAAAGCCAAAATCGGGGAAAAAAGCCACTCATCGGGAAAAAAGCCACATTGGTCGAAGCATATCCTGAAGGCGTAGACCAATTCTGAGTGTTCCAACGTGTTCAGCGTCGCTTATTTACCCTAGATTTGTTGTTTACCGAGGCAAATTGCCTTCGTAAAGCATTAAATAGAACTTTTTAGTTTGCAGCATAAACTGGCTAGGTTTCATCAAATATAACGTAAACATACAAATTTTTAAAAACTTGCTAAAACGAAGGCTAACCACAAAATAGTGTTTTCCAATGAATTCGTAATGCTCTTTGGCCTAATGTGCCAGTTTCAGGATGAAATGTGGAGTGTAGCGGTCAAAACGACTGACGTGAAATATTAGTCCAAAAGTTGCGCATTTCAGGGACTGTCCACCTACAAACGGTATTGCTTTGTAAAACTTGAATTGCTGATTATTTTCAACATAGTTATCATGCCAGAAATCCAGAAAAACTACTCACTATGGGTCTCGCACGCAATCGACTGGCTTTTTTCCCGATGGGTCAAAATCATCGGGAAAAAAGCCACACCTGCCCAGAGACGTGACATCTTGAACTGTTTGCAATAGTATGAGGACAAAGCCAGACATGTTCTCTCTTGATTGCAATAGAAATTATTCAGATAGCGCTATAGACACTAAAGTTATGAATTTTTGAAACATTACCGTTTTCCCGCCTTTTCAGGAACAAAATTTTCCAAAAAATGTCGACCCCGCTGTTGACTATAGAGGAGAGATAGAAAGCTAAAAATCAGCGTGTGGGCTTATATTGAGGTCGCCATTCTACACGCCAAATATTACTGCAATAGCTTCCTCTGTTAGGCCACAGCGGTCGTGGCTTTTTTCCCCGAAATTTTGACGTGGCTTTTTTTCCCGATTGACTATAAAATTTTTTCAGCTGCTTATATGCATATTTTGAGTGAAAATTAAGCATAATTTTAATAAACTTCACAAATTTTTAAAGAAATATCGCCTGCGGCGCACTTCCAATTCCCGTTTTGGTTTTCCACTGATCGATTATACAACTCAATAACTCATCTCATCTTTACTAATCTTTTTAAACATTTGAATTGCTAAATTTTCCACGATTTGAAAAAATTCTTCAACTTCTGGGGGGCTCGGCTGGGTGTGCTTGTGTCAATTCTCTATGCTTTGCTTCGCTCACGGGATATAGTTGTTTTCCAATTGGCAAGTGAACTAATCTTTCCATACACAATATTTGCTTGTAAAAATATTTTGTTCCTGGAAAGTGAAAATTTTCACCTCCCCCCCTGGAAAAATTTGGTTACCCCCCCGGAAAAAATTTTTCAGCGGGCACCCTCCTTTTCAAAATCCGGGATCCGCCACTGATCGATAGGTCGATCGGATCGATCTCTCGATTCGATTTTTGAAATCAGCGACCTCAATTTACCCTTGGGACAACTTCTCAGCCAAAGTTTTGGTCGGGGGCACATATAGTAAATCGACTACGCTCGTTTCAATGGGCATATTGCCGAAACCGACGGAAGTGACCACTGGTCACTACTGCCTATGGGGCCTATTGACCACTGGTCAACCGGCCTAAAACTGCGTTTTTCGGCGTTTTGGCCGGGGGCATATATAGTAAATCGACTACGCTCGTTTCAATGGGCATATCGCCGAAACCGACGGAAGTGACCACTGGTCACTACAGTCTACGGGGCCTATTGACCACTGGTCAAACGGCCTAATACTGCTTTTTTCAGCGTTTTGGTCGGGGGCACATATGGTAAATCGACTACGCTCGTTTCAATGGGCATATTGCCGAAACCGAAGGAAATGACCACTGGTCACTACTGCCTATGGGGCCTATTCACCACTGGTCAAACGGCCTAAAACTGCGTTTTTCGGCGTTTTGGCCGGGGACATATATAGTAAATCGACTACGCTCATTATTTCAATGGGCATATCGCCGAAACCGAGGAAAGTGAGCACCGGTCACTACGGTCTAGGTGGCCTATTGACCAGTGGTCAAACTCCCTAAAACAGCTTTTTTCGGCCCTTTGGCGGTTACCCATTTATAGTAAGTCGGCGGTGCTGGTGGTGGTAAACAATAGGCATGCTATCGAAGTCGGTACATGTGACCCTAACCACGGAGACCTGTGAGTCAGGGTTCCATTGGTGGTCCAAAATGAAAGTCTTTAAGGGGGCGCTTCCATTATCGGGATTATTGATGTAAAATTTGGACCGATTGCTCGATTTTAAAGAAATCCCAACTGAAGTTACTTTGGCTGGAGGGGCATGTTTTGACAAAATTTCAGTAACTGAGACCATCTGCTTGGCTAGCTACCATTATGGTTTAAAAAATCGAAATTTTATTAAAGCCCTAAACGATTAATTCGAATGCACTATGTGAGAGAGCATAAAAAGAGCTTTACAACGATGTGCATATCACTTCTGCACGTGGTTTCTATCAAAAGTTACAGGCGGTTGAATAATTTTCAAATTTACGTTGACCATTCTCATTTCGTTTAGCAAAGTAAAAACTAACAGTTCGAAAATGAATTCTAAAGGATATTTCATGATGCTTTTGTGTTGAATTTGTTTATTATTTTATAAAATGCACTATGTAACTTATTAAAATCATAATATATGTGCAAAACAAAAGCAATTAGTGCGAAATTTTCCAATTTAACTTTCTCATAAGTGCTGCGACCAAAGTAGCTCAAATTTTGCATGAACGTTTATTAAAGAGGTACGCAGGGGCACTTTTGTCATTTTTAGTTTAAACCTTATATTCCGTGAGATATCGACTTCTAAAGTTTTTGAACATTTATAAAATACTCAAAATTGCACAAATCAAAAAAATGAAAAAAGTGCCCCTGCATTAGGTCCGTTTATAGATTTGTGCAAAATTTGAGCTACTTTTATTTAGCCGTTAATGAGTGACACCATTTTGAAAATTTAAAATTATCCCTCTTGTGTAAGTTGCAAGCCAAGCAATAAATTTTTCAAACTCAGCAAATTACTAGTACTTAACACCAACTATCGTTGCTGAAAATTTGAAAGAGATTGGTTGAGAATTGAATGCAGGATAGCCGGTCCCGGTAATGGAAGCGCCCCCTTAAAGTCAGTTTACCAGACACTTCGAGCGGAGGTGGGAATTCAATGGTGTTTATATTGTGTGCTATATATATAATCACTTTTAGCCTGGCCTAGGGCACTGTTTAAGCTCCTTATATCAATTAGTGTATTGCTGGAAAGGGATCCTTTAAAATGACAGAAGGACAAGAAACAAAAATGCTCCTCTGGAGCATGAAAAAGTAATATGGGTGATGGTGAGGTTGCAAAATCAAGAGAGGACTAGTCTTTAAAATGCTTAATATGGGGCTAGGTTAAAAAATAGAAGAGGACTAGGTTGTGAGCGAATTAATATGGGCACAGCTTCGCCGAACAACCCATATTCGCGGGATTTCACGTTTCGTCTTAGCTTAGAGCTATCAATGTCAGTCAATAAAAAATTTAAGCAGTTGAATACTCATCGAATATAGCTGTTTGCATGTACTGTTAGACTAGCTGCTAGGAATATATACGTAAATTATCATCATTTTGTTGTGTTGAACTAAGCTATTGGTCCAAGTCAGGAGGAAATAGAAGATCGTGGGAGAGTCCTAAATTATTCTTGAATATAAATTTTCCGTATAAATGGATACGTAAAATGCGCTGGTTAGTATGAAGCACTTATCGAAGAAAACGTTTGCTAAAATAAAAGTTCGAATAAAGCTCGAGCACATACCGTAGCTGTAGGTTATTTATGAACTTATTTATAAACCAAATGTATCGTGGATATGCATAATAATTTACATTTACAAACCGCGAATATGGGTTGTTCGGCGAAGCTGTGCCCATATTAATTCGCTCACAACCTAGTCCTCTTCTATTTTTTAACCTAGCCCCATATTAAGCATTTTAAAGACTAGTCCTCTCTTGATTTTGCAACCTCACCATCACCCATATTACTTTTTCATGCTCCAGAGGAGCATTTTTGTTTCTTGTATATATTATTGATGGGCACCGTATATTTTTTCATATCCGGATATCCGCCTATTTTGCGTTAACGGATATCCGGATATCCGGATATCCGGTTATCCGCCTATTCCAAACTTAACTTCAAGAAAATTTTTCGATTTTGCAGTTAAATTTTCAATTCTTTGTCAAGTTTTTGGCTGGCTGTGAATGTCTATCATGCAATCGCAATCTTCGTTTCAAAAACATTGTCAGAGGAATTTTTGAAAAATATTTTAACATTTTTGAAATTTTTGTCAAAAAGTGGCTAATTTTTCATTGTTTTGCCTGAAATGCACACGGATATCCGGATATTTTTCTCAAATCGGATATATATATTATCCGGATATCCAGTGCCCATCACTTATATATATATTTTTCTTTAGACTAGCTTTTTCTAACGGTCGTAGATTATGACATAGGCCGCGATTGGTTTTAAAATAGACCCTCTCCGATTTCCTTCATTTTCACATATGTTGTAACCATTATTGGTCAAAGTATCACTGCGCAATCCGTTTCTCCAAATTCCCTCGTATGCGTGAGAAAATGGCCTTCAAAGTTTCAATTTCAGCTCATTTTGAAGCAATCTGGAGCGATCAACTTTGAAGCATCCTAACTGACGCTTGGATTGCTCGATTGGGCTGAAACTTTGCATGCATATTAGCTAATATAAGTACTAATACTATGGCAAATTTGAACCAAAACGGTTAACTACTGCTCGTGTTTTGATCAAAAACTGGTGTCAGGACGGGGTCCTCACAATCATCATTTTCACGGTTTTTCGGCTGTAGCCAAAAACCTAGGTTAGGGAAACGGCTGATTTTTTATGGTAGTTGTAGGGTCATATTGGGGCCACACGCTCTGTCAATTTCAGCCAAATCGGTTTGGGCTTTTGAAGTCAAATTGGCACCAGAAGAGGCGTCGGCCACTTTTCGGGAATCACCAAATTTCTCATTATTTTACGTCCACAGCTTGATAGAAACAGAATAACCGTATAACCTTCCATCAGTTAATCACTCTAAGCAGTAGAACGAGGTGTGAAAAAAATTGTTTTGTTCGGTTAAGGTACTAGTAGTCGGCAACGCTTTGAATTTTGAAGTCCACTTCCAAACCAGGCTTGGCATAGCTTGGCATGGCTTGGCATTTAACGAGCGCTAGCGAGAAATGCATGCATTTTTGGGACTTGTGTCAAGAAGAAAAGTTGTTCAGCTTGGCAAAAGCTTTCGAATGAGCTAAAATTTGTACAGTGTGCTCAAAAATTACGTACAAAATCGTGAAAATTAAAGTTGTTCGAAACAGTACAAATTTTGTACAGTTTGCCAAGCTGAACAACTTTCTTCTTGACACATTTTTCCCAAAAATGCATGCATTTCTCGCTAGCGCTCGTTAAATGCCAAGTATGCCAGCTATGCCAAGCCTGGTTTGGAAGTGGACTTCAAAATTCAAAGCGTTGCCGACTACAGTACCTTAACCGAACAAAACAATTTTTTTCACACCTCGTTCTACTGCTTAGAGTGATTAACTGATGGAAGGTTATACGGTTATTCTGTTTCTATCAAGCTTTGGACGTAAAATAATGAGAAATTTGGTGATTCCCGAAAAGTGGCCGACGCCTCTTCTGGTGCCAATTTGACTTCAAAAGCCCAAACCGATTTGGCTGAAATTGACAGAGCGTGTGGCCCCAATATGACCCTACAACTACCATAAAAAATCAGCCGTTTCCTAACCTAGCTTTTTGCTACAGCCGAAAAACCGTGAAAATGATGATTGTGAGGACCCCGTCCTGACACCAGTTTTTGAGTCAAAACACGAGCAGTAGTTAACCGTTTTAGTTCAAATTTGCCATATTATTCTGGGTATACTTTAAGCAAAAATAAGTGGGGGGGGGGGAGTGTGGGGGGGGCCACCCCCCCCCCCCCACTAGGGGGGGGGGGGGGGAAGGTCGAAAGTGGGGGTGAATAAAATGAGCCAAAAATGATAAAAATGCTGTATAAATAGCCTGTTTTCCACATACACTGCTGTAACTATGCTTAAAAGTGCTCAAAAATCAAGTTTTAGCACCAAAAAAGGCGATTTTTCATCAAAAATTTCCAAACCCGAGCCGAAAATTTTTTTGAAAATTCGGACCAAAAATCCTTAAAATTTGGCATTTTCTGGGCACCCTATAGTGAGTGTGGGGAGCCCAAAAAAGTGGGGGGGAACGAGTGGGGGGGGAACCCAAAAAGTGGGGGGGCGCCCCCCCCCAGTAAAATAAACCCAGGTATTAGTACTTATATTAGCTAATATGCATGCAAAGTTTCAGCCCAATCGAGCAATCCAAGCGTCAGTTAGGATGCTTCAAAGTTGATCTCTCCAGATTGCTTCAAAATGAGCTGAAATTGAAACGTTGAAGGTCATTTTCTCACGCATAGGAGGGAATTTGGAGAAACGGATTGCGCAGTGATACTTTGACCAATAATGGTTACAACATATGTGAAAATGAAGGAAATCGGAGAGGGTCGATTTTAAAACCAATCGCGACATCTGCGTGTTTAACAAAAAGCCTGTCACACATATATATATATCTTAAAATTGTTAATTTAAAGCCCGAAAAATAACCTAACGTAATAAAATGCTTGCGGTTCCCTTTTTAACTGCCACAGTTAAGTCAGAAAATCTTGGCTTGCCCCCCCCCGAAATTTTTTCTGGCTACGCTAGTGTGCATAATACGTTGTATATACAGCGCGAGACGTATGCAGGTGTCGAGAAAATCCCAAGAAAATATTGGGGAAAATTTGGGAAAAGGTCCGGAAAACATCGGAAAAATATGCAGGAAATCACAGAAAAACTTCCGAAAAATATCAGGAAAATATAGGGAAAATGTCCGGAAAACATCGGAAATATACGCGAAAATCACAGAAAAACTTTCGAAAAATATCGTGCA
>JASAND010021746.1:0-20869 GCA_030248195.1 Trissonchulus latispiculum
CGCTTCTACCAGGGCTGGCGGATCAGGAAGAAACCAAGGACAAGCCCAAGACGGGAGGCGTCAGGCACCCTTGTACCCACGAAACCAGGACCTAGAAGAGAGAAGGGAAGAGGGAGGTTCAGCTTTTCACTCACCATTGAAAGTAAAGAATTGGTCCCGCCGGGGATCGAACCACGGCCCTTCTGACTCCGGAGCAGACATGCTAACCACTACACCACGGGACCATCAGCTGAACTCCCATTGCAGGCTTATTAATTTTCCTATGCCTACTTCCCTTACATCTCCCCCGGGTTTCAATTAAGCCGCGTCCCGCGGCTTACTCAACTCGGAATCGAACCGAGAGCGCATCCAGCGCAGGGCATTCTGAGCCCAAGGGATCCGTGCTCCCCCGACACACGTTCCAGACCCCTTTAGATCCAACCAACCAGAAGCAACTACTGGGGGACCGGAGACAGGAGTCCAATCCGGGTCCTGAGGCAGCCTCGCCACATGTAGCGCTTCTACCAGGGCTGGCGGATCAGGAAGAAATCAAGGACAAGCCCAAGACGGGAGGCGTCAGGCACCCTTGTACCCACGAAACCAGGACCTAGAAGAGAGAAGGGAAGAGGGAGGTTCAGCTTTTCACTCACCATTGAAAGTAAAGAATTGGTCCCGCCGGGGATCGAACCACGGCCCTTCTGACTCCGGAGCAGACATGCTAACCACTACACCACGGGACCATCAACTGAACTCCCATTGCAGGCTTATTAATTTTCCTATGCCTACTTCCCTTACAGAATTAGCAGCACATAGGTATGCACAGTCAAGAGTTTGAATCAGTGGGCGAACGCAGAACACAGAACATTACCTCAGACACAGAGTCAGGGTTAAACATTGAGACGAATAAGCAGCACATAGGTATGCACAGTCAAGAGTTTGAATCAGTGGGCGAACGCAGAACACAGAACATTACCTCAGACACAGAGTCAGGGTTAAACATTGAGACGAATTAGCAGCACATAGGTATGCACAGTCAAGAGTTTGAATCAGTGGGCGAACGCAGAACACAGAACATTACCTCAGACACAGAGTTAGGGTTAAACACTGAGACGAATTAGCAGCACATAGGTATGCACAGTCAAGAGTTTGAATCAGTGGGCGAACGCAGAACACAGAACATTACCTCAGACACAGAGTCAGGGTTAAACATTGAGACGAATTAGCAGCACATAGGTATGCACAGTCAAGAGTTTGAATCAGTGGGCGAACGCAGAACACAGAACATTACCTCAGACACAGAGTCAGGGTTAAACATTGAGACGAATTAGCAGCACATAGGTATGCACAGTCAAGAGTTTGAATCAGTGGGCGAACGCAGAACACAGAACATTACCTCAGACACAGAGTTAGGGTTAAACACTGAGACGAATTAGCAGCACATAGGTATGCACAGTCAAGAGTTTGAATCAGTGGGCGAACGCAGAACACAGAACATTACCTCAGACACAGAGTTAGGGTTAAACACTGAGACGAATTAGCAGCACATAGGTATGCACAGTCAAGAGTTTGAATCAGTGGGCGAACGCAGAACACAGAACATTACCTCAGACACAGAGTTAGGGTTAAACATTGAGACGAATTGTAGCGCTTCTACCAGGGCTGGCGGATCAGGAAGAAACCAAGGACAAGCCCAAGACGGGAGGCGTCAGGCACCCTTGTACCCACGAAACCAGGACCTAGAAGAGAGAAGGGAAGAGGGAGGTTCAGCTTTTCACTCACCATTGAAAGTAAAGAATTGGTCCCGCCGGGGATCGAACCACGGCCCTTCTGACTCCGGAGCAGACATGCTAACCACTACACCACGGGACCATCAGCTGAACTCCCATTGCAGGCTTATTAATTTTCCTATGCCTACTTCCCTTACATCTCCCCCGGGTTTCAATTAAGACGCGTCCCGCGGCTTACTCAACTCGGAATCGAACCGAGAGCGCATCCAGCGCAGGGCATTCTGAGCCCAAGGGATCCGTGCTCCCCCGACACACGTTCCAGACCCCTTTAGATCCAACCAACCAGAAGCAACTACTGGGGGACCGGAGACAGGAGTCCAATCCGGGTCCTGAGGCAGCCTCGCCACATGTAGCGCTTCTACCAGGGCTGGCGGATCAGGAAGAAACCAAGGACAAGCCCAAGACGGGAGGCGTCAGGCACCCTTGTACCCACGAAACCAGGACCTAGAAGAGAGAAGGGAAGAGGGAGGTTCAGCTTTTCACTCACCATTGAAAGTAAAGAATTGGTCCCGCCGGGGATCGAACCACGGCCCTTCTGACTCCGGAGCAGACATGCTAACCACTACACCACGGGACCATCAGCTGAACTCCCATTGCAGGCTTATTAATTTTCGTATGCCTACTTCCCTTACAGAATTAGCAGCACATAGGTATGCACAGTCAAGAGTTTGAATCAGTGGGCGAACGCAGAACACAGAACATTACCTCAGACACAGAGTTAGGGTTAAACACTGAGACGAATTAGCAGCACATAGGTATGCACAGTCAAGAGTTTGAATCAGTGGGCGAACGCAGAACACAGAACATTACCTCAGACACAGAGTCAGGGTTAAACATTGAGACGAATAAGCAGCACATAGGTATGCACAGTCAAGAGTTTGAATCAGTGGGCGAACGCAGAACACAGAACATTACCTCAGACACAGAGTTAGGGTTAAACACTGAGACGAATTAGCAGCACATAGGTATGCACAGTCAAGAGTTTGAATCAGTGGGCGAACGCAGAACACAGAACATTACCTCAGACACAGAGTCAGGGTTAAACATTGAGACGAATTAGCAGCACATAGGTATGCACAGTCAAGAGTTTGAATCAGTGGGCGAACGCAGAACACAGAACATTACCTCAGACACAGAGTCAGGGTTAAACATTGAGACGAATTAGCAGCACATAGGTATGCAAAGTCAAGAGTTTGAATCAGTGGGCGAACGCAGAACACAGAACATTAGCTCAGACACAGAACTCAGTACATTGTACATAGAGCTGTGCTGTTAAGGATTTAACTGTTAAGGGCCCGGGCCGATGTAGCGTGCCGGGCCGGGGCCTGGCCCGGCCCGGGCCCGGCCCCAAGCCCCGGACCCGCATCAAGGCCCCGGGCCCGCGGCCCGCTTCAGGGCCCGGCCCGGGCCCGGAGCCCGTTTCACGGTCCGACCCGTTCCCGGAGCTCGTTTCACGGCCCGGCCCGGGCCCGGGCTGATGTCTCAACAGGGTGAGAAAACGATTCAATGCTAAATTGAGCTTTATAGTTAAGTCTTAACTTTTGGACGCAATGTTTAAGGAAATAAACACGAACACTGTATTGAAACACTAAGTGCTCACATATTCACTGTGTATTCATTGATATGCATATAACATACCTAGGTGTATGGTATGTATATGCACATAAACTACACGCACATAAATGAATTGCAGCTTAAGAAACCGACGGCCCCGAAGGCCCCGACGGCCCCGCATGCCCCGCCGGCCTTGAAGCGGGCCGGGCTTTGCAGGGTAGACGGGCCGGGCCCGGGCCGGGCCGCACTTTATAAAATCGGGGCCGGGGCGGCCCGGGGCCGGCCCAGGCCCCGGGCCCGCTTCACGGCCCGGTCATGGGCCTAATTGTACATTCACCAAACTTTCTCGCTCTCGCAACCCCATTCCTAACACAAAGTTAAATTTCCCAAAGTCTTCCTATTACATATGCCATTTAAGTTCTTTTAATCGTGCAACTGCACGAGATTATTGCAAGGTGAGGATCAATTGAACTTTATTCCCCCAGGATTAAAACCTGTCTTAAAGGACTAATTCAGTGTCACGTTGTGTTTTATTGGCAATATTGTTACAAAATTTAACTTAAAATAAATACGTTCTATATTCTAAATTCTTTTGTTAGCTCAGTATAAGCTAAAGTTGTAAGCTTAAAATGCAACCCCTATAATAAGCAACTTCTCAGCACAGGACGAAAAACGGCTCTTTTCAGGAAAGCCTCTCCAAGCCCACATTCCGCAAAACTTAACCAAATGAGCAGAAATTTGGTATGGAAAATATGGAAAAATTTTTATTTCGCGAAATTCGATTTTCTTGAATTCGTAAGGGGGACAAAGTGAAACCGAAAACTTTTATGTCTTCGATTTTGCTGAAAAGTTGTATATGGCGGTTATCAGGGTCGCAGAACACGAGTCTGAAGTCCATTTGTTTCGATTTAGCTTTTCGTAAGATCAGTATAAGCTTACATCTTAAGCGCACAACTTTAGCTCATACGGAGAAAACGAAAAACTAAATCAAAAATGGACTTCAGATTTGAGTTCTGCGTCCACAAAAACCCCCATATACATCTTTTCAGCCCTTATTTTAATCACTGGTCCCAATTGAACTTTATCGCCCGCAAACTAGTTGGGGGGATAAAGTTCAATTGATCCCAAACTGATCAAGTGCCATCTTACAACAGAAGCTAATTTGCTTATTACATGAGGACACTTAACAGTTTCACTACAGCCAAAGAGGCCAGAGAAAAAGTTATTGCAAAATTAACGCAAAAAAGCCACTCTCACATAAAAATTTCATTCAACCATATTCCAAAAAGTTTTCGTAATACCAAAACATCTGAAGACTTATAAAATCGTGATCACAGTTTTGAAGTCGCTGACCCCTTCTTGCAAAACCCGATTGTGGGAGAAACCAAAAACAGTTATCCCGCCTTTAGACGAGATAATAATCGGCGGAGTAAACTGTCCTGAATGCTGCAGCAGAATATCTTTAATGCATTACTGGCTTTACTAATTTTTATCATTACTGACTGGAATTATAACCGTTTAACTCTAGACTTTCGATGTCCAGCCGTAGCTCTGTGTCTTTTTTGGCTTTCTCGTCTCGCCTTGCCGTGCAGTCTTTGATTTCGCTGTCGCTGAGATTTAGATTTGGCAGATTTTCGCTGTTGTTGTCTAGACTTCGATTTTCTTCGTCGATTTTTCCGGGATCTTTTGGCTTTTCCTTTTCCCTTTCTTTTTCGATTTCTCCGTCGTTGTTTTCGCTGCTGCCGATCGAACGGTTCTGATCCGCCGCCTATGCCGTTAGGTACAGCCGAGTCGTGGACAACGCATTCGTAGTTGATAAAAGTCATCATTCTGCAAGTTTCCTTGAAGTAGTCACTTATCAAAACATATCGGCCACCATCCTGCCCTTTTGATTCCAGAAGTTCCATTTCCTGAGTTCCCAACGATTCGCATTCACTGCCGTCGGTTTCGCAAACATTGACTGTAACGTTCTTATCAACGGGGACGATGAGAAACAGAGGTCGTGTATTGACAGGAAAAGTCAGAAAGGTAGGCACCTCGTGTCTAAAACATGTGACTAAAATCTACATTTATTTGGTAAAACTTGATTGCGTGAAGCCACTGGTCTAAGGACATAGTAATGGAGGATGAAGCAATATCGTGTAAAAACCGAATAAACTCGTATTGAAACATAGAATACAAATAATTATGCATAACTGCTTAGGTTAAATTTGGGCATTAAACTAGAGAATTACAGAAGATATGTTCCACTGGTCGTAAGAGCATCTGTTTAATGTGATTTATTTTTGTATTCTTAAGGAAAATTTGTTATACTAACTAACAATTCAATATAGCTTAAAATTTTCAATAGCTTTGTTTTCATTCTGAAAATTACCCCGCCTCCGGATCAACCTGTTGAGTCTTATTTTTCCATTGAACCTTGGATCCTGTGCCGACTGATAGCGAAATGTTGAATTCGCACCGCAGATCTTCGTCAGAAGCATCGTCACAGCAGTGCGGATTTCCACCGGTTTGGACTTGAACTGATAACGGCTGAAGCTTCAGTTCATAGTACATTTCGCGTGCTAATAAATTGAATAACAAACACTGATTCAATCAGAGCCAACAAATCGAAGTAAAGTTGTAAATCCTAAGTCAACTCTAAAAAAGCAAAGTGGTCGTTAAGCAGGTACACATTCAGACTTTCTTCTGACTTTATCAGATGGAACAAATATCAGAGCGAACATTTTTTATCCGACCTACAGTTTACACTGCCCATTACACCATCAAACAAGCAGGTATTTTGCTACTGGCAATTCCACAGCCTCCAATCATATTCAGCTGCTGTTGCTTCACACCAGTTTCTTTTGAAATGAAGCTACATGAGTGGTCGGTTTCGTCTAATATCAGACGGAATTCCCATTGTCGTCCAACAAAAATTGCTTTGTCACAGCTGAGTCAGCTAGTCGTTTATAGAATTTCGTCTGACATTTATTTGAGGACAGTTTTCATCTGATAAAGTCAGACGAAAGTTTGATTGTGTAAACCCCACTTTAGTCAACTGCTGTAAGCTCACTATTGATTACAGTTACTCGCAGTTCATCTTTAACGGCGAGTGCATGTTAAGATTGGATACCAAACTTGTAAAAGGTATGAAATTAAACAAAACGTCAGAAGCATAATGTTAAGACTTACATCGACACATGCAAAGTCTCATTCGATTCCGAGGTGATTCGTGTGGACATGTTCCATACCTGGGAAAGCTCTGACCAACGTATTCTGGCATGTGGCAGGTAACTTGGGTATGAGAGATTGAGAAACCGAGCGATGGATCATAGTCAACATCATATGACCACAAGGTGGGACAGGTTTTGATTAATTCTGCACCAAAATCAAGCTCGGCCACATCGGCACCGAAGTCTTTCGCCATTTTATTGATTACTATCCGATACTCCTTCAGCATGGCCTGTTCAATGTCATCGGATTTCATTTGAGAATAGGCACCAAAATCACAGACCCAACCTTTACGCCCACATACGTCATCACAATTCTCATTATCCCCACCTAGCACCAACCTTCTTTCTAAAAATAATTTAAGCCAGCAGTCAGCACTGTACTGCACTATATTCCTTAATAATTTTCCCAAAAGCCAGCTTCCAACCTGCCTTATATCGCAATCCGTGAGCTATTAAGCCTAGTTGAGTTAAGATAAAAGAACCAGCTACATATTTGGCTATTTAGGAACGTCTTCCAAATGGTAGGGTCTAAAAGCAGGACTAGGACCAGGACCAGCCCCAAGGGTCTAAAACCAGGACCACCCTCAGGACCACTCCCCAGGATCAGGACCAAAAGACTAAAACCATACGATCATACATACGATCTTTCATTTTTACAGCCTCAACGAAATAACATAAAGCAGTTTCACTCTCAGCAACTCAGACACTGAATACTGGGCGCACATACACTAAATAAACTACTGATTTGAATAAACTGCTGTTTTTCAAGCTTTAGACATTCAGGGTGTATATTTAATGTACAAGCATTACAAATAAGCGAACTATTGTTATGAAATATTCCTGCCCCCTCAAATATTTCACTTTTAACCGAAGTGGTCCACCACGCCAGTCAATACATCGTTTAAAGAAGAAGTCGTTGCAGTTCCAAGGAAAAGGTTAAATTGTAGGCATAGGTGAAAGTATCTGAAGGAACCTACAGCAAATTACAATTATGTGTCAGCTTGCACCTACATGTGTAAGTAGAATGTTTATTTAGATGAACGCTTGCTTACTGTTTGCATTGCAGTAGAACTGAGACTGAACCAGGGACAATAGTGCACATAAGACAAGTGGGCTGGCACAAAATAAGCATAGCTGAGCCATCGTGTTAGATATAAAATGTTCACAATAAACCACCGGTCATTAACTAAAAATATTAACCACTAAAATTCTGTCAGTCTGCTACATTCCCACGTGAATGTTTTAATTTGTAACAAAATGTTTGCGTTAACCTATTAACAATGTAACCTGTGCTAGGTGTGCTTTAACCTGTGTTTAACAACTCATATCAAATAAAATATTCATAACTACACAATAAACGTTTTACTAGTTGAGGCATTTCACTTTAAGATATTCAGTTCAGGAGTGGACCGCGTCCTTCTTTTTTAGCACTGGCTCAGTCACCCTGCCAGCACTTGCAGAATTGTTATGTACAATTGTTGAATAAGGATGGCCATGTCTAGAAAACTGTTTGTTGCTAATCAGTGTGTAATGTATTTTTAGACCCACTAAACTCAGAACAGAACAGAATACAGCATGCAATTTACTTTGTAAAAACAACACAAAATACCCTCAACTAGTTCGCAAATCCTAGCAATCCAACAACATTCCCAGAGCAGTAGAAAAATGCTTATTAATAATTGTAATGAAAGTAGTTAAATTTAGGAGATAAAGCAGCATTGGGAAGAGATTTTGCTCGAATCGGTAAAGATCACTTTTCCTAGGTTTAAACTTCCATTACCCAGGTCGACGCGCAGGATGTGAGACCACTGCTTAGGTTCAGATCTAACCACAGTCAGGTGTACTCAGTGGGCAAATCCGAATGCAAAACCAAAGTTCAGGGTCAACAGGGTAAGTTCGTTTCGATAAAAGGGAAGTGGGGGCCGATTCTCAGGTACAAATCGTAGAGGTGACTCTCTTGCACGAGTCTGCAGAGGTAAGTAGATCCTCTAGCACCGATCTGGTTTGGAGCCGTGTTGCAAACTTACTGCCGGGGAACGCCAAAACACAGTAGCTTTCCTGTAAAAACTATTATTTATTCTCAGAAATCATAAGCTTAAGTGAATGAAAATACTACACAAGGAAGCAAGTACAAGTAGACATGGAGATATTACAAAGCTTAAGGACTCAATTACTACAAAACTGCATCGTCTGGATAATTAAAATATAATACAGTGACAACATGAAAAGGAGTTTTAATAAGACAGAATTCTTACTCACCTTTACTATATATATTTCTGTTATTGCCGGAAGTATTATGTTAACTGCTCAGGTTCCTCTCATAATTAATAATAATGACTGATTGCGTGTCTGATAGGTGTAATCACATTTAAGTCGAAATTGTTAAAACATGAAGCTCAGCTGCACAAGTTTATGCGGGGGCGTGCATTACAAGGACAGTAGTCCTTTGATACCATATTTTATTTCGTTTCTCGCAATGTGTGTACTTTCATAAACTAAATAACTTTAATTTTGTTTTTCTCAGTCGCATTTTATTTAAATATCTAATAGCGTACAAACCCGGGCTGCCAACCTTGCGTCACTGTGTGTATATACGCTCATGCCTTCGTATGAGTTTATATATAATTGTCTACTAATCCTGTCACGACGTAGCCGCTTGCATGCATCAGCATCGCCGTGGCAGATGTAATACCTGTTGTATGTGGACGCGGCATTGGGGTTGGGCGGCCGCGGGGCAAATCACGTCTATGTAATAAAAGATACAGTACTAACAAGGCGTGATTTACTCGGCATTAAAAAAGTAATTCCCAAGGGATACTGAGTCCAGCAACAGACTGCGAACGGATCCACGCAGGGCTCGGTGGTGGTAGTTCAAACCCATTAGATGCAGACATATTGGGGAATCGAACTTCGGCAGCTATTATCCTAACTAAATGGCTCCATTGAACTTTCTTTGAAGTTTGTGCGTTTGAATGTAGAATACTGAAGTCGAGCATACGTGCAATGAGCAGATATTTCAATAGCAGAAAGGATACGGTACACATTTTACCTGACTTCAAAACACCATCGAAACGTAAGCCAAAAATAGGTCACACTTGGTGTGATGGATGTGAATTAGAAACCGTATTTGATTTGAGCTGGCTTTAGACAGCGACATTAGCTTAGCAATGCGGTAAAACCTAGAATTTAATGACTCTTTAACTGTTTTTAACACAAACGAGATAGAATTAACTTAGACGTAATGTTTTATGCTGCACCACGTAGGTGAATGCGTTTTTAACGTAAAATTGCAAACTTGGATGCTAGCATAATTAATTAATTAAAAACGAGTATAAATGCTGCTTTTTGACCAAAAACACATGGAAAATTCACGATTAGATATAATCGGACAGATATAAAATTTCATGCTGGGCGAGTCGAGTTGAGCCGAGCCGAGCCAAGACTTTTTGGTGGAAGGTAAAGGTGTAGCACAGAGATTTTAGTCGAGTTTAACCTAAGTGCGTGATGCTTTCAGTGTTGCGTTGAGTGCGTGAAATAGCGGGTGCTTGCGAGTTTGGTGTAAAAATCTGGATTTTGGGAACTTTAGCAGAAGTTTGAGAAGCCTAGAGTGAACTTTAATTTGAATTGAGCCATAAGTTGGAATAATAATTGCCAAGCAATTACTATAAAGAGAGAATTACTAAAACAACTGACTAATTAAGGGAAGACCGGTAACTTCCGTTTTAACGGCTTAGATATCAGGAATTCCAGTCACAAAATATAGATAAAAACAATTAGTTATTATAATACAGCGTTTAAGCTTTAACCTGTGCTTTAATCCGGAATTACTTGCTGAAAAAGAGTACAGTTTTATGAAAGAATTGGAGTTTTAGGCCATTGAATTGAAAATATGGCTGGCGACGCTAGTGACGCCGCCGGCTGTGAGGAATATTGGGACCATTCTGAACTTTTATATATACCTTCCCTGGGCCGGGAAAAGCTGGAAACATGGAGGGGATGGCAAAGGGTCCTCCCACAGGAAAAGTTTAACATAATTTTAGTTGAACAATACACAAAGGGTCTTTTGAGCGAAAAGTAGGATAGATTTTTTGAACAGAAACTGGATGTTTAAGTTTAAACTGAATTTTGAATTTGGGAAATATCTTAATAAGGTTTGGACTTTTTTGAAAAATGGCTGTAAATGAGAATAAATGGAAAAGACAACAATTTTTTTAGCCCAGCGGAAGGGCGGAATAAATATAAAGGTCGGGGCACGCTCGGTGGGAAAGCGATCTCCGCTTCTTGAGCCCAGCGGAAAGAGCGTGCGATCCCTTTCCTACCGAGTTCCCTGTAAATTGAGAAATAGCACGAAAATTATAAAAACCATAACTTTCATTTGTCTGGCCACCCTCAGGCATAATGGCATTTGACCTGAACATCCAAAGTCCTCTTGTGGGTAAAACTAAAAATAGCTTTTAACCTAGCGGAGTGGCAAAGAGAAAAGAGATGCTAATCTCTCCCACCTCCAAATAACGGCGCAGAAACACATCTCTTCTCCCCCAGACGAGAAGGCAGATAAACTGAAAAGTGCGGCCTTACTGGCCGACTTCTCAAAGAGGACCCCCCCCAAAACGGTGGGATTTAGGCCTCCCTGCAAGCTATTGGGATAATTTAGCAATCACCGAATGTGACAATTAGTTAATTGGGGCTAGTTAATTGCAAGCACCGATGCTAATTGGACTTTAGCCTCGTAGCTTACGGTAGTCCACGTGAATTTGTTTGGGAGTCGCTAATGGACTGATAAGCCTCCCTAGTATGGAGAGCTTATCTACCCCAGTTCAGACGAAAAGATAAGATCTTCAGATAAGAAAATTTAGGGGTATAAAATACCACTTTTTTTAAGAAAAACAACGGAGTAAGAATACAACAAAAGCTGCCGCAAGGTGGAAAAAACTATGATGTGTATGGGTGATACTCCGGTAGGCGCACACCTTACAAAACTGAGGGCATACTGTAAAACGCTCTACTCCGGTACGCGCACACCTTACTAAACTGAAGGTTTACTGCAAAACGCTCTACTCCGGGAGGCGCACACCTTACAAATAGTGATTTCTTGTACTAGTGATAATATGTACTAAACCGATTGCAAACTAAAATTGCACAACTGTTACATAATAATTAATCACCGCAACATGACAAGCAGGTGTAAATGTAGTTGTCGGAACTAAATACGAAAGAAAAATATAACAGAAATCTATTGAAAAGGTAAGTTCCGCCGTTGCAGGCGCCAATGTTAGGAGAGATTTTAGGAGAGAAATTAATTTTTCTGTAATTAAGTGGACTTTCTGGCTCTAGGAACAATGCTACATATATAAGAGGAAACAAATTACATCTAACCACAGTAGTAGCAACACTTTGCAATGGATGCTTTTCGCGATCCCACGTTGATAGAAATTACTACTATCTGTCAATTAGAAGGGACTGCTGTTGATTATTGTCGTGAGAATGGCATTTTGCCTAACTCAGACGCATTAAGCTTACTTCATGAAAACGATGCTACTTGTCCGCTTGGACGGTCACTTGCTGGCTGGACATTTGGCTGCTTACTCTTGGTTTGCTTGCCATAAGAAAAAACCTTTCAAGGACTTTATTTCGGAAGTACATAGCCAATTTCCTGTCGTGTGAACTGACTTTAGTTTACATTGCTTGTTCATGTTTGTTAATACATGTTAAGGCATGTTATTGCATGTTACATATGTTTGTGAATATGTTCAACTTGTAATTAAATAACACCTAATGACATTACTTCATATATAACTGTTTAATGTATAAGTAAGTGTTTGCGCCAGCAGTTTAGTACATATTATCACTAGTACAAGAAATCACTATTTGTAAGGTGTGCGCCTCTCGGAGTAGAGCGTTTTGCTGTAAACCTTCAGTTTAGTAAGGTGTGCGCCTACCGGAGTAGATCGTTTTACAGTATGCCCTCAGTTTTGTAAGGTGTGCGCCTACCGGAGTAGAGCAGTTCTGACAATTGCGAAAAATTGTAAGGTGTGCGCCTACCGGAGTATCACCATGTGTATGTTGTGTAATTCGCATGTGTAATTGCTTAATTACTTCAGAGAGACTCGCCTAATTGCAGTTTGTGTGATTTTATCCAATTATTTTCTTGTTCTGGAACAAAGAAAAACCTAAACCATCTAATTTTGTAATTGTCTGCCTTTTTAGGATGAAGGCTCGCATGATTATGCAATGTTTGCGTAACTGTTTATTGTAACTGTATATTTAGATGAAAGCTTATAAGTTAATAATCTATAGACTGAGCACGAATGATCTCAAACTTTGCAGCTTATGTACTCTAGCCATCTAGGTTAATTTCCAGGTGGAACCGTGCGAGTGAGCGGCCAAAGGTAGGAACCTGAGCACTATTGGTAACACACATTAAGTAAAAGTTCTGGCGTTTGAATAATAGAGACTCATACAATGACTGGCAATTCCAAATTATCTTTTTAAATTTAATTTCATTACATTAAAGCTAAAAACATTAGCGAGAAAATCAAGAGAAGGGAAAGACCAACCAGAACTAAGATACCCTAGCCAAACTCTGCACATTGCTGCTAGTATTTAGCGCCAACTACCATTGTTGAAAGGAACAAACAGATTGGTTGAGAACTGAATTCAGGAGATCCCGGTAATTCCCCTTAAAAGTTTAAAGTTCGACGGACAGTGTTTGCCTAGCTTCCTTTTGTTATCCTGTGCTCATATCTTGAACACACTAGGATAAGATCGGATCGAGCTTTTTCGTTTGCGAGATTTGATTTCCCTTCTCTTCGGAATCTATAAACTTGCTACTACTGAGATTATAAATACGAGATGAACTGAGTTTTTAAGGTTTATCTGATGGCTACAGATATTCAACCGTTGGCTGGAATAACTGTTATGGTCGAATAAATGGTTTACGAAACACCAGTGTAAATCTTTTCATAGATAAGCTAAATTAAACTTAACGAACAGAGTGAAACGACCAACTAATGATCAGAAACTAAACGACATTTTACCTTTGAAGATAAAGCAGATTGATGCGTATTAGTTAAGGCTTCACCAGTCATCTGTTACAAAATAATTGTAAATTTAGTGGTCCATTCTTGTTATGAAGATGTAACTATGTTTGAAGCAACCATGCTGTAATTAAGCTGGAGAAAAGTTTGCTGCATTCAAGCACAAGCTGTATCAGTGAAGCTATGACCCTATAAGAATTTGTATGGCTTATGTCGATCTGAGTAGGGGCAAACGTTTTCGTTGATACTCCGTTAGGCGCACACCTTACAGTTTTTCGCAATTGACAGAAATCGTCTACTCCGGTAGGCGCACACCTCACAAATAGTGATTTCTTGTCGTCGTTAATATGTATTAAACTGATTGCAAACTTAAATTTTCACAGCTGATACAAATTAATTAATCACCGCAACATGACAAGCAGGTCTAGATGTAGTTGTCGGAACTAAGTACAAGAAATTTATATAACACAGATGTATTCAAAATGTAAGTTCCACCGTTACAGGCGGCAATTTTAGGAGACATTCTGCAATTAAGTGGACTTTCTGGCGCTAGGAAAAATGCTATATATGAGGAAACAAGTTAGATCTAGCCACAGTAGTAGCAACTTCACAGTAGTAGGTCTTCCCCGAATCGCAACATTGTAGAGTGAACCATGACAGATTCCAGTTCCTGCATCGTTTTCCTGAAGCAAGCTTAATGCGTCTGAGTTAGACAAAATGCCATTCTCACGACAATATTCAACAGCAGTCCCTTCTAATTGACAGATAGTAGTAATTTGTATCCAAGTGGGATCGCGAACAGCATCCATTGCAGAGTGTTGCTTTGCTACTACTGTGGCTAGATGTAATTTGTTTCCTCTTTTATAGCATTTTTCCTAGCGCCAGAAAGTCCACTTAATTGCAGAATGTCTCCTAAAATTGGACCTGTAACGGCGGAACTTACCTTTTCAATAGATTTGTGTTATATAAATCTTTTGTATTTAATTCCGACAACTACATCTAGACCTGCTTGTCATGTTGCGGTGTTTAATTAATTTGTAACAGCTGAGCCATTTTAGTTTGCAATCAGTTTAGTACATATTAACGACGACAAGAAATCACTACAGTCCTGGTCAGAAATAAGTTTCTTATTTTCGCGAATATTCGCACTTTCGTGAAGACATTCTACACCAAAAATTTTGATGAGTGTTCGCGAAGGGGCGAATGCAGAGTCCTTTGTACATTCGCAGTTTTTCTGACAGATGTCAAAACAAACAGCAGGGTGCCTGCTGCTTTAACTTAACTGCTAGTAGCCACTGGCCAACTGGTCAGTTTTACCTCTGTGTAGTATAGAGCTTTGGACAGACAGCTGTGCAATAAAAGCAAGTTTAAGCTTAAACTTTTGACAAGTAATCAATCACGTCCTGCTGTGTTGCGAAGGAATATTCAAGCCGACCTTCGCGAAAGTTATGTAAAACTACATTCGCAAATTCGCGAAGGCCATTCGCATTCGCCTTCGCAAAAGTTATTTCTGACCAGGACTGTACTTGTAAGATGTGCGCCTCCCGGAGTAGAGCGTTTTGTAGTAAACCTTCAATTTAGTAAGGTGTGCGCCTACCGGAGTAGAGCATTTCCGACAACTGCGAAAAATTGTAAGGTGTGCACCTAACGGAGTATCACCACGTTTTCTTCTATTTAAAGGATAAGCCTGATGCACTGGACAGAAATAAAATGGGGTGTGTGAGTGAAAGTGAAATTTTATGTATTTTAAATCAACAAATAATTTATTGAAATTATTAGGAATCTAATTATATATCAATCGATTGTGTGAAGAGTTTTTAGATTGTGAATATATGAATAATTATTTATTTAACTTAGGAACTAACTTAAATTTAAATAATTTTCGAATTTTACGAATGAATTTTTAAACAATTTCCCTTATTTCAACAGGTTTTGCTAGTGTACACTGCTTCAGTCAAATCATGGCGGCAACATCAAAGAGAGCCAAAAACCAGCAGAAATAAGGGATATTGTTTAAAAATTCATTGCTGGCGCAATATAAGTCGTAGCAACAAAAGCTTTATATCGTTGGATTCAGCTCGGCTTGAAGTTTATGATTATCTTATTTTTACTCACTTTTGCTAAATCTGCTTTGCCGAAATTTTTGGTCAAAAAGTGGTATTTTTCAAAAAATCGACTTTCAAAATTTGAAATACAACATATATCATCTGAAAGCGATCGCCTAGGCGGTCCTGAAAATCTAATCGAAAAAATTTTCCGTTGAGCGAGTCGCGAGTAATAACCAGTGAAAGTTGCAAAAAGCGGCAAACGTCAAAGGAAATGGAAAAACGAAATTTTGGAATAAAATGCTTATTTCTCAACCGCTTTTTTTCGTTCTTGTGTCAATCGGTGCGTCCTCGGAAGGAAAAATTTTTCTGAAAGAATGAGCTGAATAGCTTGAACGGTCCGAAAAAATTCCCCGAAAAACCGATATTTTAAAATTTTTGAAATTTTAAAAAATTTTAAATTTTATAAAAATGTTTGTCTCGCTGCAAGGATTCCGAAAATATATGGTTTTATGGGGTTACGACGTATATTGGGTTCACTGGAGGCCTTATAGATTTTGTACATACATTTTTGTGTCAGACTTTAGTACATATAAGGCTCTCGGTCCCCGTTTGTTGTTACGACTTTCTATTCTGTTCTCCTTGCCGCCACGTTTTATCTTCACAATGCCGAACAGGGGTAGAAGTGAGTCCATAGAAATGGATTTTGGGACAAAAAATATTTTAGTCTGTAAAGAAATAAGCCTCAGAAACTGCTTCGATCCCTGCCAAAGCGTCTCATCAAGCGCTTAGGCAGCCTTTGTGTTCTTTAGTTAATAAACACATAAATATTATGCAGCGTACACATAACTGCTAGTTCACCATCGTCAAATGGATGTCCGAAATGACAGAGCAAAACAAAGATGTCCATTGAAAACAGCTTTCATCGGTACCAAACTTTATTATAATACCAGTATAAGATGTTGTGAATCGAAACCCAAAATTTCTTCGTTTTGGAGTAGACCCACGGTAAAGTTTCGGAAGTTTTCAGGTATTGGTCCTTTTCATAACTGCAAAGACTTCCCCCCCAGAATCGGCCAATGTATAGTAATGCTAAGCACAACAATGAAAACATAGTTTTGATCCTGAAAATCGTCAAATGATTAAATCAATTAGTTACCAGAGGTGCGAACGGTTCTATACCATAGCCGAAGGAATGTAGTATCTAATTATAATTAGTACAATACGTGCTGATCAAGTGTTTTGAACTATTATAAGCAACATTACTGAGTTTTACACTCTACAGGTATAACATGTTATACCATTCTACTACAGGTTGTGCTAGACGACTACTTTGTACTACTATTATATATAGTTGTGTCTGACCACACAAGAGACTGATGTGACAGTATTGGTTTTTCTGCACGGGCACAACAGCTTCTTCACGGCCTTTCTGACTTCGTCTGTTTTGAAGTAGTACAGGAAAACATTGTACAACGCGTTAAGGTTCATGACTAGAAAAAGGATGCTGGCGAAAAAGATACGGTCCGCAGCCTTTATTCTGATCATATCCAGAATGAAGAAAAGCGTTATAGGAACACTATTGAAACAAAATGTACAGGTGCTTACATGGAGCAATGCTTTGGTAACTTTACGTTGACGTCCAAGCTTTACCTTCAGTATGGCGTTATGTTGATATTTCTTTTCATTTATCTTTAAGCTTGCTAGGGCTAACATGTAAATAATCACGCTGCCGTATGAAACTAGAATTCGATAGAAAAACTGTATTTTCTTCGCCCATGAAGGCATACCCGGCGCTCCAAAACATGCAGAAGAGACCATCATCGGTTTATTTGTAGCCACACTAACCGTGTTTAAAACCACATTCAGTGTAGCGAAGATGTATGCGCCAAGCAATCCAGATAAAGCATATTTTCTACTAAGTTTACCATAGGCACTGATGCTGTGGCAAGCAAAAAATCTATCTACTGATATAAATAGAACCATAGCAGATGAAGCATAACCACTCCATTCAATGGCTACTTTATGGAATTTAAATCTACATTGTATGGCAGGAACTAACTCCCCAAACTGAAGCTTCATCGTCATCAGAAGCCTGTCAATGGAAAGTCCCAACTGACCGCAGCCGCTTAGAGCATCTGCAACCGCTAGACCACCAGGAAAGATAAACTCCTTTTCACGAAGCTCCTTTGTAGTAAAAACTACCAATATCAAGACCAAATTACCACAAACCTGGACTATACCTTGTGAGCAGTAGAAGCTAAGAAATGTGAGGATTGTGTTATTGTCTAAGGATGATTTGGACGTTGATGAATTCATATTGTGAAAATCAGTTATCAAGCACCTACGCTATTTGAAAATATCTATCTATAGGATTGCAAGCCGGACGCACGCTACCTGGAGATCTTGTTAAATAGCGAAATGTAAAATTGTTACAGTAAGAGCTAAGACTGGGTTTTTTCGCATTTGTTGAAGAAGAGTTGGCGGGCAATCCCTCAAGAGTACATTAGTCTTGACTATACTGGGTAATTAATGCAGCAATCGTAAACGAATATTTGACTTGTGATCTTAAATATCCTGGCGTGCCTTCTGTACACCAGACTAAGCTAAAATGATTATGACCGTTTAAAATAACGTTAACGTGTTTACGAATGTGCTGTTAATATGCGCTAACGTATACAGTTTACACTTGTACGCAACTTCGGGAATGTATGTCATGATTACATGTCTGGTACCTAACTCAATTGTGCATAATTAGAAACCTAATTTGTTGCAGCCGAGGAATCGATCTGAGCTTTAGTAATTGCAATTACAATCAACACTGTTAATGCTGGAATCCAACAAATCCCACACGATTAATTTTCATTGTAGCGTTTGTGTGTCGATGTGCGTCATTGTGCTAACTTGCTGCCCCTTACATATACTGACATGAACGCATGTAGGAGAATAAATGGAAGAAGCTCAAGACTGTAAGCAAAATAAGTTCCGCCATGTCTTATTACCTACCGGCAGAGATACCTAGTCCAGCAGCTACATGGTATCACATATACCGCACAAAACTTCGAGTGGATATATCCAGTGCTGTTTTTACTGTCATTTGTCCAAATCAGTTCCAAGTTGTCGGTACTGGTTCAAATTCCTGACAAGTTCCTGCTTTAATTTTAGCAGAAGCGTAGCAGAAATTTCAGAATTTGATTCCGAATTACCTTTTGCGAATAGAATTTGTGAAAGGCGGCATTTTACGAATAAGCTTTCACGCACTTTTCATGAGAAAATGTGGAAATCATGCAACGAAACTGTAGTTGTCGATTCATTTCAATATGTATCCCGAACGTCTTGTAGACGATATGTACGTATGCGAAATGTCATTATAGAAAATGTCAGTAAAGGAAATATTAGTCTACAGAATGAACAGATCACAGAAATTCCCAAAACTGGTCTAATTCCACAAAATATTCTTATTTTTGATTGAACTTAATCTTTGAGCACTTTCTAGCTTAGTTATAGCAGCATACACAGAAAACAGACTATTTGTAAGTATTTTTGCAACTTTAAGACTTTATCCCCGCACTTTTTCAACCACACTTCCCCAATCCTACTTTTATTCTTGCAATGGGTTGACATGTAAATTGCTTGAGGCGGAGTATTTCTGTCCTATCTTCAACATAGTTTCCTAGTACGCAAGTTTTTTGCCCAACAGTTTCTCTATTATTTTGCAATTTTTAAAATTGCACAGTCGAGTTACTTCAATTTCTTCGTTCTGTAAACTGTCTTGCAAACGATCACTGTCTGCCTTACTCATATTACCGAAAATCGGGCGTTATTTGCCTGTCACTTGATTGGGTGAGGCTTAACAGATCAATAAATAGCTAAAACTGCAATTACAATTTTTGTGTGAAATGATTGTTTTTGCGCTTGCACTGTGTGTATTTAATTGGTGTTCACTTTGCTTTAGAATTTAGATAAATTGTTTAAAATAAACACACAGATAAGTCATAATTTTCTCTCTAGCGGTTTGGTTGATAAATTTATTAAATTCAGAGTGGTGGAGTGGTTAGAATGTCCGCTTTGCGCTGGTTAACGTAATTCCAAGAACTACAAAGACAAGAGGAACTTAGAGAATATCTAGTCACAATAAACAGAATAAACCTATCAAAATGGCACCTCAAAAGCAAGCCACTGCAGAACTGGATAACAGTTGCACAACCAACGATAAGGGGGCATCATACCTTAAAAATGCTAGTTAGTTTTTCCCTAAAAATTTAGGTAAACTTTCTTAGAGAATTTTTCACCCGGGGGGGGCGGTAGCGGTGGGCCGACCCCTGAAATTGACCTCCCTCCCCGAAAATGCCTTCCCGCCCGAAATCGCACCCTCCCGTGATCACTTCGGGAGAAGCTAGCGGGACAACTTCAACTACAAATTCTAAATTTAGCGTCAATCGATAGCCCATTATTTGTAGCATCCGTACAAAATATTTTTAAATTTGTAGTCCCACAGTTAAGGTGCATTCATAGTCGCGAACGCAGAGAGACGCGCCTCAGATTGTAACATGCCGTTTTAACCGTTTAAAAATAATTGTAGCATATTCATGCCCACGAACGCACGTCGACGCGCGTCTACGAGCGTCTGGAACTATGAATGCACCTTAAACCAGCAATTAGACGTAGAAGTATTGTATCTTTAACACATAATGCGTCAAGCTTTCTTGGACCTTTGACGGAGTCACGTGACCAAAACTGGTTGAAGCTGTCCTGCTAGCTTATTGCGCACATTTTTTGCATCCCCCTCCGAATTTTTTGGGAGCCCCAATTCTTGCTAAAATAGGCAAATTTTCAAAAATTTGCCGGGTTTACCGGAGATTTATCGGAGATGTTTTCGTAAAAATGGCTATTTTTAGCGTAAATCCTGGTATTTTTGATAACCTTTGCTTTTCTAAGTGTAAAATACCCCAAAAATATATACTAGTTTTTGGCTCATTTTAGCAAAAAAATCTCCCCCACCCCCACTTTCAAGTGGAAAAGTACATAGCCCAAATTAGAGATGAGATCAGGGCCGACAAAGCCGGGCCGGGCCTGGAAAAAATTTACTAAGGGCCGGGCCGGGCCGCGCAGCTCCCAATGGAAAAAGCCCGGCCCGGCCCAGCCCTGTGCGGCCCTGCCAAGCCCTGACGCTTCTCACATTAATTTATTGCACTTTTACACTTTCCAATTCTAATAATTGTTCTTGACTTCCTAAATCTAAAATTTTTTTG